>NQII01005210.1:0-169074 GCA_002778355.1 Clitarchus hookeri | reverse complement strand
AAGTAGAAATAACTAGCACGTATCACCGTAATATTTTAAAGCAATGTGTAGATATCGTGTTATTTTACCACGCAGATAATATTTTTATTTTCTTGACTTTTATTTAAATAATTCGCATTTACCGTACCAATAGTATGAGAGATATAAAACTATAAATAAAAATATTAAAAGCAGTTAATATTCACCTAATAATATCTTCGCTCATACGGCATGCAGGCACGAAAGTAGCGGTATTGTAGCTGCATACTTTGATTGAAAGAGCAAATAAAAATTATTGGAAACGAATAAAATATACATTTACGATTGCGAACACTTTAATAAAGCTTACTGTCTTACCAGCAGAAAGCGCACTGCTCTATAAATGTGTAGTGCTGAGAGAAAATGATCGCTGTTCACTGCATAGTCTTAACATCAGTAAATTCGCACATTACCTAAGACTATGAAAACATGCTGGAGAATCAAGAGCTAACAAATCCGTGTCTAGGAATTTTATATAAATCACTACACCTGTATCCCGCGGTATATGGTACTGAATGAAACTGAAATTAATAGAATTTATTTTATAAGAGACTTAGTGACTGAAATAATTAAGAGAAAACTGTTTCCTGCAGTTTTTTACGTACTAGAATTGTTGGACATCAGTTAGAAAATGTTTTTTTTAATTACCAATAATTGCGCATTGCTTAAGGTTTGATTATATGTTTACTTTATACAGTGAAAACCAAAGTATGGAAATGAGTAACAAAACTGTAAGTAGCTGTGGTGACTATAACAAATACTGTTAAAAAAACCACAGAAATTTTTTGTGAGGACATTTTTTATTCTGTTGTTACCACAAAAGTTTTGTAAGAGATCAGAAATGTTAAATAATAAATAATACGTCGTGCGGCAAAGCACGACGTATAAGAGGATTTTGCCGGGAAGAGGATTTACTAATTATGCTGGTCTCTAAAAAACCAATCTTCACATGCACCAACCAAATCTTTGTTTGAGGCAAACAAATAAGGAGAACAAAATAATTCGGTTTAAACAACAAAATGTTAATTTCCCCTATACCACAATTAATTTGGTTGCGACAAACAAACATTGTTTGGTTCAACAAAACTTTCTCAGTGTAGATTTTAGCAGCATAAGTAATATTGAAATCAATAATGTATGTATAAGCTACAACGGGTATCCTGCAACGCAATTAACACACAATACTACTGTGTTCGATATAAACTCACGTGTGTTAGAAAATATAATTTTGGAGAAAAAAAAAACACCTTTCCTCTGGGATTAGGTGGTGCTCAAAACAGAATGCGACCAAAGACCAGATGGATAACATGAAAACCAAAGGTCATAATGACAAAAATATTGCAAACCAAAGCATTTGTACATTCCTTAAACATTAAATACCTTCGCACAACGAAAAATAAACTTTGGCATTGTTATAAATGAACTAATTATCGCATCTCTCCATATAGAAAACTGATAAAACTACTTTATTTGGAACACCAAACGAATATTAAACTCTCTACAAGCAAACTTTTTTAGAAGCTTTCAGCAGCAAAATTCTGCAAGGTAACTGATCATGTCTGGGTGTATAAGTGTATTAAGTTATATTCTTAAAATTTGTTCTCTGTATTTCATTTAAACACAAATCAAAACCAGTTGAGAAGACCTCATGATAAGTTAGTTAATAGTCTGCTCACAACCATACGAAATATGATCACGTCAGTCCAAAATCCCTCAGTTCTTTAGAGTTTGTCTATGGAACCACTACAGGCCCTGCTTCCTCAATATTAACGAATGGGGCCATTGAAGACCTGTATTTTTCAGTGGGAATAGCTATAGTCGACTCACTGTTACTTCTAACTATTTGAAGACCTGCATAAGTTCTGCTTCCAGGATATTTCTCCACCTCAAGCAAACAAAGCTTAACCGAGTTTAGAAAATTACACCACAGGGACAATGCACCACATTCGTGCACACTCAGTTTCATAATGTTTTGCTTAGGAACTATTTCTCCCTACGCTTTACCAACACACCTATTTTCTCCCTGTTTTTATTCATATTATTAATAAATAACATATAGTAATGTCTAGATGAAATATATAAATAAACGTTTAATGTAACCTTAAATACTTATTTTAAACACAAGTATAAACCGTTGATGAAATATGGCATATTTAGGAAACAACCAATCCCGTCATACATGAGGTGATTTTTCAAAGGTTTGATATAACAAAAGTGCGAAGTAACCGAGGATAATCTAAGGGTATTGTACTTGGCAATATTTTTATTTATAGTGAATTCTGCTTTTCAGAACATTATTGTCTGAACAAGGATTTGATGATTTCTCATTTGTTATATAAGGTGTAACAGCGCTCGTTATAGTCGTCATTTCATTGCGAGAAATAAGTGAGTCAAGTGTTAAAGGTGTTCTCATGCTTTCGTTAGAATATGCCGTCTAGAAATAAGGCGAGTTACGTGTGAGATAAGTAAGCGAGATTAACGAAGCGAACAGACCTTGAGGAGGGCGATGTCGTCGCTGAAGACGGACTGTCCGTAAGCAGGGTGTGCAACGACCTTGGCGACGGGGTGCTCCGTCCCTCCAGACTCCTTCACCACTGTGCCGGACCTCAACTTCAAGGTCGCGGCGCTGGATTCCTCCCTGCCGGCACCCAAGCACAATATTCATTGCATCCGCTCGAAAGAAAGTATTGGCGAACTAGGTTATTGCGGATAACAACGATATGGTTGCCACTTGTCAAAAAGTCTGGAAACAACGGGAATGGCAGGCAATTTGAAAAATGTCAGGAAAATGAGGGAAATATCAGTTAATTTCGAACACACAAGTTAGATGTCAGGGAATTCTGTGATATGCAAGCTGTTTCATAATTAGTAATGCTTATCTGTGATTAGAATGGGAAAATTATTTTTCAAAGTAGTATACCGTACAGTTCGTGGTTTTCTTTAACCTGTAAGATTTTGCTGTATATGATCACTACGGTTGCATAACTGGCTGCCTGTTGCCACATGGTTGGCTGGTGGCTTGATGTAACACGTTTATGGCGCAGTTACATGATTGTCTAGCCGTCTTGGTACTCCTGGTTCAGGTAAAAAATAAGTTAAATTGTAATTTTTTATAAAAAAATTTTTTGGGAGAGTTTTCTTTATCTATAGATTAGGGAAATGTCAGGCAATTTTCAAATGAGAAAAAGTGGCAACCCTGCAAACTCCGGGCCTCCTCGGCAAGGATATCCGTATTTTACCACCTAATAGGAAGTTGAGTGTCCAGAACTTGTTAACTGCAATTTTTTTTGGTATGTAAGCCTTACCTTCAGCAAAATTCAAGTACTTATGTGGAGGATAGTGAAAATATCAGGACTCTTAATTCTAGCGCACTCCACTTTTAAATTAAACACATACAAATTAACACATACAGTGAAAATAAAATTACACTGATATTGCATTAAACAGTATTCCGATGAAATAAATATATAATGAATATCACACACAAATACATTAAGATTAAACAAATTGTTTTTTGACTGTTTCGACAGGGTCGAAATTTTTCGGCAATATCCAGTAATTGAAAAATCCATAACATTTATTTAATATGTTAAAACTTTACAGTGAAGCTGGAACTGAATCCAAGTTGAAAGATAAAAGTTTCATCATTATTTGACATTTTCTTTTAAATGTCTAATCTAAAGAATTTATGCGATATAAAAGCGGACAAAAACAGAAAGGTTACAGCAAAGTAATTCACTGAGCTGCCATGGGGGGCAAATTTTCAGAATTATTTTTTATTATTATTTGTGGAGTAGAGGCGAAAAAATACGACAATACTTCAGTCATAAAACCCATGTCCGGAAATGGACAAATACGACGTATGACATCGTCAGAATTGTGACAGGCAGTCCCTGGCAACAGGCAATCAAAGGCTTGCACGGGCATTGTTAGTTATAGGCAGTACAGCAGAGTTGCACGTATTGCGAATGTTCGTGCATATATTCTTGTATTTTAAAGCGTGTTTTGTGTCCGATTATAAGGAACTGCTTCACATGAATGGAAGTCAGACGTTCAAATGTTGTACGGCGCAAGCAGCGGAAAATACATAACTGCAAGACGTATATTAAGTTTGTGTATACTTATACTTTTTAAATAGAAAATTGCATAAATAAATATGTATGGTTTACGTAGCGCCTCTGCAAAGCCTTAAAGAGCTGCAACCAACACGACTTTCAAATTCTAGTTGTTGCCGTATTTAAGGGGGGTTTTCGACGCACTCTTGATTCTGATCGCATATATGTCGGAAGTAGGAATATTAATGGGATTTTCTATCTTTCTATCCCTCTACCAGCTCTTAAGCCTGAACACTGTACTTAAAAACAAGTGACCTTCGTCGCAGAGGCTTTTAAGCTGGGCTCGGACTACGATACTGCGTATTCCATTCCCGTTTAAGCTATGGACTTGTGTGTGATTTTGCATTTTAACTTAACTTGATATGATTTCACCCACTTTCCACATTAACCTTCCTATTAAAAAGCAATGATGTTGGATAATCCGGTAGTTCATAAAAACATTTTTATCTTTGTGCAAATATGACAAAAGGAACTGCAATATTCATATTAAAATACAGGACCAAAATACCTTAGTTAACGGTTAACGCAGTTCGTTAATATATGAGGATACTTCCCCCCCCCCTTTTTTTTTTTTTTTTTTTTTTNGCAAAACTTGGAAAAGCCAACAATATCTCCTCATTTATCAAACGTCAGGAATAGAAAATATATTTTATGGTGAGTTTTTGCATGCCAATTCTATACATATATGTTTCCAGCGAATTACATATTTATGGCTGCAAATGTATGGTTCATGCAGACACATTAATCCAGCCTTCCACGCTCATCATTTCCGTAGCAGTTTCCTTACCCATTTCCTGCATTTCTGCTCACGTGTAAGCTAGAATTCAGCCCCCTCCGGAGGGGTATGGCTCCAGGTATAACATTTTTCGTGTCCATGAACATGCCCAAAACGGTAATATAACGTATTCTTAATTTTTGATAAACCCACGGATCTGCGGCAGACAATGTGACGGACAACCCAGTAACAACCTTAAGCCGTACATGTTCGATTAAGGAAAGATTAGGGAGTCTGTAAAACGTATTTTTGTACAAAACGAAACTTCTTGTAAGTGCATCTAAAGGGAAGAATTTAAAATAACTCACACGGTTATAATAAAACAATAAATACAACGTTTAAGAGTCGGGTAACGTAAACTTTTGTTTGTTTTATGAGATAAATTGTTGTTGTTTATAACAGTTTTATTCTTGTTAGGAAACATTTGTTTCTAGAATCCATTTGTGTAAAAGCAATAATGTGCAAGTATCTGCATGATAATGTCGACTGGTTGTGGTTGTTTGCTAATCAAATCGATTGGTTTTAAATTATGTATGTATTTTAAGCTGTGTAACATAAGTAATTTTAAGAGAGACGCATAAAAGCCTTAGTTTTATTATTGTGATATTTTGTATTCTTTTGGCCTTCTAACTGTAAAAGCTTGTGTAATTACGGAAAACACAAAATTGGTTAATATGCTTGTTAGAACAAAATGTTTCAATAATTTGGTTATGTTTTAAGAGTGGCGTAAATGTCTTTCGTAAAAACGATATAATTACCTTGTTTTATTTACAAAAGTAGTGCTGTTACTCATACAATTCCCCATGCAATAATAGTACTCGTACTCAGAAACCTAAAAAAATTAAATATTTAAGGAAAAAAAAACCACATTCGTAATTTTTTGTATGCATCACAATGGGCCTACAGATAATATTTGATTGCATTTTTACCCTTGCCAACTGCGGACTGTCTGCCATTTGCGAGTTGTTTTGCTTTTCCTTTACAATTTTCTATTAACACTTAGGTAGCTTGTACGTATGAATTGACGCAATCTTTCTTCTCTTCTTCTATAGAAACTTTCAGGCCTCCTGTTTTGCCCATGGATTTAACAGAAGATAGCAAAAATGAGGTATCATATAAGACCGGCTTTAGTAACTTGTGGAAAATTTCTGTACGTACTATTTTGATAAAAATATTTTAAGAAGTTCGCTGAAACGTAGAAACGTAGCATTAACTATAGGTTGTTGGTGACATACATTTGTTCATTGCATACAGACATTCATTTCAATATATAGTAAAAATTGCCGCACTTAGAAGAAGACGTCGAAGTGGATTGAAACTTGTAACAGACAAAGGAATGTGTGATACAAATAACTTATTACAGCGTTATTTATATAGTTTTGTATGGGACAGAGTTTATTGACGTTCCCCAGTGTTTTTCCTGAAGACTTATTAGGGGACGGCTTACAAACTAACTTATGAGCTAAGTTAATCTAACGCTCATGCCTTACCTGGGATTCGAACATAGAATCTCCTGCACCACATACTTGCGGTGCACCAGTCGACTGCGCTACAGCAGATCGGCTACAGCGTCAAGACAAATCGGCCGTTTATACGGCAAAAAACTGATGTTTCAATAGAATCTTTGGTATTTAGTTGCACAACTTTTATCTTGTATACATGTGACGAAACGGTCCAGTATGGGGTCATAGATTCGCCAAATGCTGTTCTGTAGAATATCATTACATAACTGTTGCAACTGCAACTCCAGATACTTTAAACTCGTTGAAGACTGAAGCTGCCGTCCTACCTGACTTCAAACATGTTCTGTAGGTGATAAGGCTGGATATCGCGCTGGCCAAGGAAGGATATCGACAGAATGCTTGAGGTGCACCCTGAAGGGTAGAACATAAGCCAGCAGAACATCCTCAACGCACCAAAGTCTTCTCTGTGTTTCCTTGAGATCCGCCAGGGAAGACCAAAATTCACAACAAATCGCTGCACACGCCATGACGCCTTCAGTTATGGCGATGTGTCGCAAAATTAACTCCGAATTTGTACGCTGCCCCGTTGCCTTACTGTTCTTGAGTACAGCTGTTACCCGTATCCAGACGATATCTGGATTAGTCACTGAAGACTCTGCATCGCAATTCCTTAGACGTGAATGTCATCCGATTACAACGAAAAAGCAAATGTACTCGCTGTTGTCGATGTGCCAATGGAGGAAAGAGTAGGGGACGTTGAGTAAGCCAATCTTCACATGAAAGTCGCCATCCAGTAGTGCAGTAGACAACACAGGTGTCTAGTAGCGACGCTTCATCTCTCTGGATGGTGGAAAGAGACACTGCTGTTTGAAATCACACCAGTCTGAAGATGGAATGTTCCCTTCTTCTGGTGGCAATTCCGAGTCGCCCAGAGCCTTACTGGCGTGTGTTCTTTNCTGAAGATGGAATGTTCCCTTCTTCTGGTGGCAATTCCGAGTCGCCCAGAGCCTTACTGGCGTGTGTTCTTTAATGATCCAACTACTCCCAACAGTCACACATTTCAGTTGCAGGTGATTAGGTCGCGGAAAATTCGACGGAACTACTAGTTTACGTTCAGTGTTACAAAGATTCGTCTTCTATCAAAATCTGTGTTTTTGTATCTGTGTCGAATACGTCGCCGAGGCAAGCTAGCTGCTGATGGAATTTCACTTTATACGGCTNATCTGTGTTTTTGTATCTGTGTCGAATACGTCGCCGAGGCAAGCTAGCTGCTGATGGAATTTCACTTTATACGGCTTCGTCCTCTGTCTTTATCGTTCCCAGTGTTGAAGTGGTGTTAGCCCCCCTACTTCCCCCAACTCGGTGACAGTTATATGCAACCTATCGTAATCAGAATTAAATATCTTACAATATTAACCATGATTGTTTTGCATACAAANGTGACAGTTATATGCAACCTATCGTAATCAGAATTAAATATCTTACAATATTAACCATGATTGTTTTGCATACAAACTTTTACCTCTTGGGTATAATTTGTTTTGGGTGCTGATATTTCACGGCAATGAGTTTATATCATATGCCCAATTACCTTTCTCTTAAGGTCATCGGAAATCTTTTCTACTGACACTAAACTCTGAATACCGACAGTTTATCGGTGTTGGACCCCAAAATATAAACTACTTTATAATTGTACCAAACATTGTTCAACTCGTACGCATTGTATATGAAGACATTCCCCTAAAATAAAATTTTTTACAATTTATATATATTTTTTTAAGTTGATCTCAAATACAAAGTTCTCATGTTTTGTTGCTGCCATAATAACAAACACTACCTTAGTTATGGAGATGAAAAGATTAACAACATAAATTAATTCCGGGGGCTTCTGCTTGACATATATGTAATCACCAAGTAACCATTCATAAATTTTAAAGAAAACCTTAAATAATGCAAAAATATCTTTTTATTTAATATTTTTCTACGTATATATGGTTTTTTATTTGGTGATTACATATGTGACACACGGTAGCCCTTATAATTCGTTTACTTATTTTTTATTTATGTACTATTTATTAAAATTTTCTTTTAATGGCTGCAACGAAACAAAATAATTTTGTATTTGATATCAAATTATTCAAAAAATATAAAGTGTTTTTTTTTTATTCTAGGAAATAATAATTACATACAATTCGTAGTGCGTACAAGGTGAAAAAGTTTGGTATAAATATAAAAAAATAAATTTTTTTGTGGTCCAACAACCTTAAGTTATAGTTATACTTCCGTACATTTATGTGGTGGGAAGCGTGGCGGACATATAGATTGTGAAATTATTTTCTCGGGGTACTGCTCATTCCTCCCCGGATAAAACTCCATCTTATATTTCACCTTAGTAGCTATAAAATGCCGGTTCTAAAACACTTGGCGCTGGCGCCGGGAACAGGGAGCCGGCATGCATCTCCCGCGGGAGCCGATGAAGTCATCGTGACTCGCGGGCAAGGCGGGCAGCGCTACGCAAGGCGCTCGTCTCTACACGAGGCTTTCAAAATGCGATCGTCTCTGATTGGCTGCGCAAAGCTTTCACAATGTTTTTAAAAAATTTTTGGAAAATTTTAAATTTTTTTTAATTTTTAAATTTTTTAACTGATTAAACTGATTATCTACGCGAGACTCTCGAAACTGACAAGATAGTACCGTTAATATGAGCTGAAGAATTTTTGTATTAATTGCCTCCCTAGCATACAACTTCTCACAGCATATAAGCATAGTCTAATTTCCGAATCAGATATAGTCACCAACACATATGCATCACTTCGACAACGAAAATGATAACGGAGTCATTTCTCATGCAGAAGCCCCAGGAATTTATTTATGTTGTTAATTTTTTCATCTCAGGTAGTTTTTGTTATTATGGCTGCAACAAAACAGAAGAATTTTGTACTTGAGATCAACTTATAAAACAATATGCTAAGTGTAAAAAAATGTTATTTCAGGAAACTGTTTTCATATACAATGCGTACGAGTTGAACAATTTTTGGTACAATTATAAAGTAGTTACTATTTTGGGGTCCAACACCGTTAAACTGTCGGTATTCAGAGTTTACTGGCAGTAGAAAAGATTTCTGATGACCTTAAGCCACAGTAAATACACTGTGCATCTCTTTTTGTAGAAAATTTTTCAATACATTAAGTCAATCAATGATAATATTACATCTATATACGTCTTCAGCGATAATTGCGCGGCTCAATTCAAGAATCGGTATGTAATAGCAAGCATGAATGCACTCAAAACAGAACACGGATTGACTCACCTCGAATGGAACTTTTTTGCTGCATCACATGGCAAAGGTACCGTCGATGGAATCGGGGAAGTCTCAAGAGATCAGTGTGGATCGCTGGTAAGTCCCGGAGAGCTATCGTTAACAGTGCCCAAGAATTCTATGACCTGGCACGCAGTCTCTCTACAAACATTTTCTTCATGTTCGTATCAGAAGAACAAGTTGAAGAGGGGAAGGCCATGTTAGATTATAAATGGGAAGGGCTGAAAAATATACCAGGCATTCAATCAAAACATTTGTTCCAGTCTAAAGACGGCAACAGCATTTAGGTGGTGCGAACCTCTAAGTCTCATCAAAAGAGCACGTTGGTTTTGAAAATTGCCACCCAAACAGAAAGTGATTAGGACGATGAAGATTTGGAACCTCTTTCACGTTCGGTACACAAAGAAACTCCTGATGTATCTTTGCCTTCAGTATCGGATCAGAGAAAATCCTTCATACCATGTAGGACAAAATTGCGCGTTTCCGATGTTTACAGCGACTCAGATGATGAATCTTTATGTGATGAATCTTTGACAACGTCTCTTGAACCTTCGAAGTTACCAGTAGAAGCATGCCCTGAAACTGGTGCTTTAATTGCTGTTTCATCAAAAGATATTTGCGCTGGTTTGTACGTGCTCGTACAGCTGCTCTGCAAGTCCGACAAAAATGTTACACAATATTGCTCTGTGGGGGTGTGCCAGAGCGATGTAGATAAAGATGGAGAAGTTAGAGCACAATTTCTGAAGACAATTGATTGCAAACGTTTAATTGAAATCTTGAATGACATAGCAGACGCTCAATTTGAAGACATTATCGCAAAATTGGAAGCGCCAGAGAAAAAGAGTGATGGCAATAATATATTAATAGAATTTTCGGCGAATATTGACATATTTGAAAATAAATAATTAACTGAAATGACAAAGAAGTGTACTAGTTAGTAATAAACATTTTTTATCACTTATTTTGTTCATATAATGCTTATAATGACGTTTATATTCACTTAAGTAAGACGCGTTGCACCCACGATAATTTGACGTATCCGCGATTGCTTCAAAAGTGAATAATTCATTGTTTATTTTGGTTTTCTATATTTTTTTATTAATTTGGTCAATAGATTTATCGTCTTTCATAATATGAAGGCATAATACAATAAATGTTTCACAATTAAGAGACATTTGTGTTTTTGTACTATGATATGGAAAGGTGAGCCAATTTTGTTGCACCCGCGATAGCACTTTAAACCTTCCTCGTGACTATTTATATATTTCATTTAAATTCGTATGAACAAATCAAAAGAGAACAGGTTAAAATGTGGCCTTTCAAATAAAAATTTAATTAAAAATGTTTATTATTTTAATTGTAAGAAACTATAAATGCGTCTAAATGTTGCACCCGCGATAATGGAATCGCCCTAAAGTGAATTCAAATCCAGATATACAAAAAAAGATTCATGATATGATAATTTGCTTCCACACACACAGCTATTCTGAGCCCCATGTTGATATACGTGGTTATTCCAGCGTGCGTTAAGATAAGCAGTTCCTCTTAATGTAATTGGGCTCAGTGGCGCAAGGTGGCATACGCACCAGAGGTCAGAGCTGTATGTGTGCACCTACGGGACAGAGGCATTGCATCTAGCACGCCACGCAAACGAACCCAGGCATCCCCACGACTCTCTCCCTCGACATGCACGTCGTTCGTGTGGTCAGCAAAGACTATTGCTCTGTTGGCTCTCCGCACGGTGGGCTATTGTACGTTTTGCCAGAATAGCAGAGAGGGATTATGTGCATGGTAGAATGGCGCAACGCTTTCGGCAACAAGAACGTCTGTGCGCGCAGAGGTATTCAAACTGGTGCCATCCAATCCACTTACGGGCCGCTACTGTGGAAAGGCGGCTGCATCAGATATACACATTTACAGTAGTTAGTTTATTAGCAAATATTAGTTATGAGATTACCTTACTCGCCTACATTGTCCTAACTTCATTTTTTTTGTAGTTGTAGATATAAATTTATTATGTCGGTTACTAGGAATTTTCAGAATATTTTTCAAACTTTACACACAATATATATATATATATATATATATATATATATATATATATATAGTTCACAGAACTGTTAGTAGTCAGAGGAAATTATAAAATTATATAAAATAAATAATTAATATATATAAAAAAAATATTTTATATTAATGCGTAAAGTCAGGAAATTTTGTCAGGACAATAAAATATTGAAATTAATGGAACTGATGATTATGAAGTTTCACTGAAAGAGATTCATCGATGGCCATATACAAGGGGAGAACAATCACATATGCGCAGTGACGTAATTTTGTAAGATTTTATTCTTGTTCTTTAGTGTATTATTGNCCATATACAAGGGGAGAACAATCACATATGCGCAGTGACGTAATTTTGTAAGATTTTATTCTTGTTCTTTAGTGTATAATTTAAGGAATACTGAAATAAAACAGTTTTAAATACATTTTGTACAATATACCAATATAGATTTTTTGTCAAGTATTTTAATCAAATTTTAAATATGTGGTTAACACAGAGGGAAATTAATAAAATGCAACGTAGTTTGTATGTAAATTGTTTATGTTTTACCAACTGTTTTTACAGCCGCGTGTTCTTAATTTTGCCAACGGATATTTCTGTCCGGTGTTTTAAGAGGTGATTTCCAAATATCGTTGTTTTATTCTTAAAAATAACTAGGTAACAACATGAAACATGTGCCACTGGTGCAAGAGTTACCATAAATCCAAAACTTTGTAAATGTGAACTGACAGCTGAACATGAACAAAGTTCTCTTGATGTATGCAAGTAAAATCTTATAGTCCATCGCAAACGTTCGGGCATAAAAGTGTTGTGCTGAGCGAAAATAAATTTCGATGAGTCGCTGACCGCAAATGTAGTCTTGCTGAAATATGTACGTAGCTTCAGCATACGTGAACACGTGGGACGTGTGAGCATTTTCTCCAGCCCTGAGTGCGATTACAGAGCCACTCGATGGCTTGAAAAGTTATATTCGGACTCACCCCACCCCCCCAAATCTTGCTACTTACTGTAAATAACGAGAACTAATTTAAATGTAATATTTAATTTGGATTTCTCGAATAAAGATACAGAAATTTCCTGAAAGTAAATCGAATAGACTACATACACCTGCGCAACCAAAGAGAATTGCACGTAGCGATTAAATAATGGAGACACAAAAAAATATGCTCTGACNAGAGCCACTCGATGGCTTGAAAAGTTATATTCGGACTCACCCCACCCCCCCAAATCTTGCTACTTACTGTAAATAACGAGAACTAATTTAAATGTAACATTTAATTTGGATTTCTCGAATAAAGATACAGAAATTTCCTGAAAGTAAATCGAATAGACTACATACACCTGCGCAACCAAAGAGAATTGCACGTAGCGATTAAATAATGGAGACACAAAAAATTATGCTCTGAGNATTAAATAATGGAGACACAAAAAAATATGCTCTGACTTATGATCTGGCACACCTAACGAGATGTGAATGTAAGTATTAGAAATCTTACAATTATTGTAGCTAACGCCAAAGTCCACTAATGTCTTCAGTGCCAAGAAGGACGCAGCTTGACATCGAAGTGCCGATACCTCATATATTTCCTTAATTTCATAATTTTAACAGTGAAGATATCTTAATTTCGTCTTAAAAACTGAACGTTAAACCACAAGCCATAAGAGATATTTTAAAATAAATCACGTATTGTAAAAGGACCATAAAATTAGTAGCATATATTTTTTCTTTCAGTGTTCAAACAAACAGCGCGAAACGAAATAACAGTTTAAAAAAAATAAGATAAAGTTTTTAAGTATCNTAAAAGGACCATAAAATTAGTAGCATATATTTTTTCTTTCAGTGTTCAAACAAACAGCGCGAAACGAAATAACAGTTAAAAAAAAAATAAGATAAAGTTTTTAAGTATCAATGAAAATATTTTTATTTTATTTAATACTTTAATTTAGGTAAGGCTTAGTTATTTAAGAATAGTTGAAAATTACTGGAGTACCACATTAATATCGTGCTTTCCCCGAATTTATCTGTACGCTTCTTATTTCACTCTTTCTGTATCTGAGAGCTCCCACTCGCAACACATTCACTGTTTACGAATAGTCCTCTAACGGATCCCTTAAAAGTGCATGGTCGTGGACGCCGCAATCTTTGGTTAGCATCCAAGATCTCATGGAGAACGTCAATGCACCCCTCCACGCACCACTTCAAAGGGAAGCGATACTTTCGTCCACTGACGAGTCTATGTATCCTTCCCAACAAGTATCAAAACATCCTTTCGCTCCACAACGAGGACGTTATTTTTGTCATTAATTTGTGTTTGTGAATTTTTTTCGTTATTAAATAATTTTAATGGGTTTCCGTTGGCACAGATGTAATGTTCTATTTAAAAAAACGTCTACCCGGTGCTTATTTTAAAATGAAAACATTTTATTGTTTTAAATTTTTAATAACTAATATAAAATTAATCATCGTAATAATTTTTTATAATTGTATTTCAGAAATTATTATCATATTTAAAAACAAATTAAAACTTTACCATACAATATAAACAAACATCCTACATACCTATAAAGTTTACATTTTTTTTCTAACAAACCCATAATTAGTACATAAAGAGAAACACTTGTCTACTCTTGTACAGGCAAATATAATTACAGTGTTGCGACATAGAAAAGAGTTATTGCGAAACTGGAATATGCGTTCTACACCATATTCGCTCTGCTTATAAATAATACGAAATAACGACAAAATGTGCTGGTTATTGTTAGTATTGTTAGTTATAGCAACTATTTTGGGTGCGGTCTGTCGATTGCATGCGCTCATTTTCAGTTACAGGTTCGTCGACTCAAGGAACTGGAGGTGCGAGGGCAAAGGGCACATCCCGAGAATCCCGAATTAGCTCTTTGGAGTGGAGAGATTTGGGCGGATCTCAAAATCGAGTTCTTGAGAGCCGATGAGGGTGAAGCGAGGTGAGTATGATGTGAGGGAGTGAGAGAAGAGAGAAGAGATTTGGGTGGATCTCAACATCGAGGTCTTGAGAGCTGATGAAGGTGAAGCAAGCGAGTTGAGTATGAAGCAGCGCTGGAAAACGAGGGCGGGGGAAACGGGAGATCCCGAGAAAACCCGCCGACCATTGGCATTGTCCGGCAAGATTCCCACGTGTGAATATCCGTAAGCTACCTTGCCGAGAATCGAACCCGGTTCGCCTTATTGGGAGGCTGGCAGTCTAACAAATACACCACCGTGGTCCCCAACAGCTCTTCTGTTTTGTTTGGCAGTATGAATGGTTCTTTTAAGCATGTGACTGCAATAACTTACCCAGGCATGCTGACACAATGAGCTGCTGTTATAGCCCAGTTACGTTCTATGGCTGCTGCACCACACATGTTGACACCATTTTCTTCCAGTGACAACTACAACAAAGAATTACCAATTGTCTTTAAAAGCACACAGGTACTACAAACCATATTTTTAATGACAAAATGACAAGATATGTTAAAAATGTAAGTGGTTCTCCTCATTGGCAGCCACGAGAAGAACCGTTTTATTGGGGTTTTTTGGGAAATTTAAGTGCCTTTATACGGCGAATAAGACATCCAGTGATTTGGCGCTACTTTCTACATAGTATTATAAATATAAAATGCACTACTCTAATTTATAGAATAACTTATGATCACAGACACACAAACAACAATTTTTTCGAGTGGAACGACATCTTTAGATAGGCGAATTCACATGTTTGTCATATTTGGACTCCAAATTAACTTTCCGACAATAATTTCTCTTTGGGAATGCTAAGCTTTGCAGGTAATTTAAACTACCCTGCTTAATTTATGAATTACACTTTAAACCTGATGTAATGAATCCAGATCAATGAAATCAGCGAGATGTATTACACTAGAAATCAGCTCACTTTTTAAACTGGACGAATAAGGTGTTATAATTATTTCACTTTAATTAATGTGGGATGTAATCCACCACACATATTCGATTTTGAATTTGGTTGACAATGGTGATCGCCACTCAATTTCCTTTTAATTCCACTAGCCTACTCATGCGTATGAAATACCAGTTAATTCCACTGATTTTCAAACTGATAACCAGGGTTGTTGAAAAAAAGGATTTTTTTCTCATTTTCGATTCCTAACTGCAGCTTAATTTTGAAAAGAAAAAAAAAATAATATCACATTTCAACTGCAGTGAGGAAAATGTATTTTAATATACACGGTGAAAAGTGAACAGCATTTGGGACAAATAATTTATTGCAAATTTTGCTATATCAGACCTTTAACGATGTAATAATCACAGCAAATGATTTTGTGTAGAAAGCGAAATAAGTCTCTACTTCAATATGAGTTTGCATGCAGCTCTGAAATATTTATTAGATAGTGATTAAAAAATTTATTTGTTTCACTTTTTTAAATATAAAAAATACGAATAATTTTCTGTAGTACAAATGGCACGCAAATTTGTTGGGAATCGGTAGAGTAACTCCTGAGTAAGGAGCCCTATCATTCAAATGAACGAGCGAAATAAATGTGCTACTGTTTATAACGTCTACATTAAATACTGCCAAGTCACCAAGTTTGGTTGAAGACATTTGTATAGTTTCTGCGATGTAATGCAGGAAGTTGACAAATTTTAAATTTATTATATAAAAGACAATATTATTGGATAATGTGGATACAAACATTCTTTTTTTTCTTATTGGGCACTATGGCAGCAACAATTTCGGTAATATTACGTGCAAGGGTCGAAAATATTTTAATGAGACCCACAAAGAAGAACGTTTCATAGTGAATTTGTTGCTGAGGATAATAGACAAATAAATAATAGGATTTATAATCTAGAGATATACTGGAGTGTGTCAGTGTGCATTTTAATGTGAAGATGACACAGCAGTGTATAAGAAATATTAAGTGAAGTATCTTTTCATGGACAAGGTTTTAGTTGCAGGCCACACACTTGTGCGGCGAGACTTTGTGATCACAGCAACCTTATGCTTGGACATGGGACCCAGCAGCCCCTAGTTCAGCGTCTTTATCTAATTAATGTGACGCCTTGGCCATTGAGGGTACCAAGGACGCAAAGAAATAAACTAAGACAGAGCAGCAAGTGTCTGGATAATACTTATTTTAACAATTCGCAACCACTTCAAAATCTGTTGCTATCTGGTTAGTCCGCAGAAATAATCACGACTGCATACTGCCCGCTTACANAAAAAAAAAAAAAAAAAAAAAAAAAAAAAAAAACCGATCAAATGTTTCGAAGTAACCCTCCAAACATTTTTTCAATTTCAACATTATGATCAATGACAGACCTTACTAAATTGCTTCCCTATGTTACGAAGTTTAATGGGGAAAAATGCGGCAGTTTTTATTGTGACACTCAGGATTTATTCCTAAGTACTTGACATGTGCTGCATTGTTAGTATTAGAAGCGCCGCTGTCACCCCCCCCCTCCCCGATCTGAAACTATGCTAGCGCCATCAGTTGACACATGCCGCGGGACATGTGTCGGTCAAGGTTATGCCGAGTTAAGTTGGCATATCGCCGAGGCACCCTGAATGAGAAACGTAGATATGTAAGAAAGCGGGTGGAAATGCCGAGTAATGCCAGCAATTTTCGCCCACAAGGGAATTAAGACACGTGCCAAGGAGGGAAGCTGCTAGAATATCGCCGATCCACCCTGAAGGTGAGATACAAAAGAAGAGCTGACAGAGCTTGGCAGTTGTGTCGTGGGTCCCCCCTTACCCGAGAAAAACCATGTGAGAACATGGACAGGTGCTGAGGAAAGTGCTGACAGTGTTTGGCCGCAGGGCCACAGGCGACCCCCCTCCCATAACAAGGCAGATATGTGTGAGGACTTGGGAGGGCGATGAGAGAGGTTAAAAGCCAACTTGTGAGACAAGGCGGGATCAGTCAGTTGCAATACGTCGTGCCGGAAGACGCTGTCAGACGGGTGCGGAGCTCGCTGGAGCCCCACATCGGAATAGGTCATTTGAATCAGATCAGTTGGATTAGTCAGGTTGAGTCGCCAGTCGTCACGCCGAGAGACGTGAGGCAGTCGGGCGAGTCAGTCAACCGAGGCTGGTGTTCGGACCCCAGCAGAGTCAGTGACGTATACTCAGTTGTAACCCATGCTGAGATGCGACAGACCGGAGCATCATGCCGAGACGCGAGATTAGTCAGTCATGTGACGGGAATAGAACAGTCTTATCACCAAGTCGGGACGCGAAGTGCGATACCGAGAGCAGGAGTCGAGTTGTGGCCTCATAACGAGGGGCGCCACCCCGAGAGGAAGAAAATGACGCTAGAAGGCGACGGTCAGGTGGGAGCTCGCCAGGAGCACCAAGTCGGGACGCGAAGTGCGATACCGAGCAGGAATCAGTCAGTCAGTCAGTGAGTCAATCGTGACATCACCGGGGAGAGAACCCCGGAACAGTCCGCCGTGAAGAGCCGTCATGGAGACCGGAGGAGGAAACCAGTGAAGTCCACCATGCCTACTAGAATGGGCTTGTGAAAGGCCGCCCAACTTACCAGACCTCAACCTACCATCGGAACACCCAGAACTACCAATACAGCTACGTACCAGCGCCTTCGATCGGGGAAATTCTGGCGCCTAGCGTTCCCCATGGCGTCAGAAACATTAGCACGAGTACTTTAATCAGCCCTCGAGGCTCCCAACCCGCAAGGTACCATCTCGAAGTAAATATCTAGGTTTATATTCTTTTTGCCAAAAATATAACCAAGTGCATTTTAAACACCGAGTGACTACATTATTGTTTACCCTATTCAACATCCAAGGCGCCCATAGTCTGCGCCAGAGAGGTAACTTAGACCCTATGAATCATCCTGTATCCCACAGGTGGGGAGTAGCGTCATACTGTGCGTAAAACCTGCACTAAACGTGTTATTCACCTTCGTCTTGAAATGTGAAACTACGCCTTGGGATCACGAATAGTCATATATATTTTCAAGTTATTTTCATGCAAATAATACAGCCTCATAACATGATATGTAAGTTATTTACTGTTGGTATCATAGTGACAAGGATGATTACTCACCAAGTTTTCTTACCATAAAAGGAAACCTTCCATGTGGGGCAGGTCTGCCACCCAGAATTTTTCCTAGTCTGTATTTCTGATTTTTGTGTCTGGCAGCTTTCGAAACACTCACTGCAATTGAAAACAAACTACAACTTACACATATGTATAAAATATTGTATGAAAGTTTTTTAGTTTATATTAACCTATAATTGAACGCAAAAAAATATTTGTTTCGTCTATCTGTAGACCAGTCCAAAGCACCACTTAAATTTTGTTGTCCTATAACTGGCGCAGTTATAATTAATCTGAGTAATATATTTTAGCTTTCAAGCCCTTGATCATAGCACCAGCATCTACATTTTCCTGTACTATAGTATTTTCGTTATCGTTGTCGTTTTCAGTAATTGATAGAAAAAAATTGGGAAATTTTCCGGTTACACTTTTTGTAAGTTGAAGTCGCTCTTTCTGTGGTAATCTATTAATTTTTATTTCAGAGATAGTACTGAAATTATCGCTGATTCCATTTGGGAATCACGTCTTCCGTTTATTACCACGCTCTCTGCTCTACCACGCATCTCTCCAAGGAATGGAACATGAACCATCTCGTGACCGAGGTCGCTATGGAACACGTTTAGTAAATATTTTATCCAACGTTTATTCATGTTTAAACCCGAGTTGCGATGTGCAGTGAGAAGCGAGTCGTAAGTATTTTATTTGAAATGAACTATAGTTGTGAGCGGCATGTTTGGTCTGCTTTCAGAGAACTTGGTTTAGAGTTTTAATTGGCTAACCACTAATAGCGAAAGTCATTTTTGACCTTTTAATTCAATTGGTGTGCTCTATAGAGTGATAGTGTTATGAAAACTGAATTTACTTGCTACAAAAAGTATTACTCTTTATTGAATTATAAGTTTTTAATCTTAACCGGAGCTCCCATGTCAACACCTGCAGTAATTTGTAGGTTTAAGTTTTAATATTTGTTTCCTCCCATTACAAAATGGGGAAAAAAGCAAGGCATTAATAAGAGCTATTGGAATTCAATAGTGTCGTATTTTGTGCCACTTAATATAATTATATACAGTGCCATGGGGAAACCAACATTTTCAAAGTTTTTTATTCTCCTTAGGTTGCTTGCATAGCCTTGAAAGGTACACATTCAAGAAGGCGAGGCTCAATAAAGTTACATTTTGATAAATGCTTTCATACAACTGTTTATATGCATATCTATGGTAATGTGCAAAATATCTCTAGTGAATAAATAATTGTTTTGTTCCACCAAAAAAAAAAGTCCAGTAATTTCAATTATTGCGTCTCTTCAAAGGCTTGCTGCACGATTCTCTAAAGCGTCAAAAATTATGTTCCGAAATTTCGTTAGCGTACCTAAAAATTATAATGAAACATCTGCTTTAGTAATTTTGTATACAAAAAATTACAGAACAATCTAGCTATTCGTATGTGTGTTTAAGTGCACGTATAACGTTACATAAATGCAATTCGTATGCGTTCAGCACACAAAAAATATTACAGAGTTTTAAAACACGTTGTATTTATTATAATATTTTACTGATGTTATGAAGACAGGCTGGCTTTCTAGGCGGGCGGCCAAATAAATATGACATGGGACGCGTTTCCATGCCGCAGATGAGCGGACAGACACTTGGTTAGTCGTTGGCAGGCCAACATATCCTGCCGTCTTTGTCTTTGTAACATTACCACGCGGTACTGTACCTATAATCAACCGAAAATTCACCGACAGTTTTGTGTACTGGGTGTTGTCGCATTACTATTTCTTCTAAATCCTACAAAGAGTATTGCATTCATTTAAGTCACAACTTACTTGTTAGGAGTGCGTTTATGTATATGCAAAGGCAGTGCTTTTTGATGGAACGCTTTTGCTAATTTATGAACTTCAAAACTTTATGGGTGACGTCTATTTTTTAGCACCTAGTGGTTGCGGGAACGCTGATCGGAGAGGTAGGCCTACACTTTTGCTGAAAGCTATTTAAGAATGATGTGGTTTAATATGCAGCAGCCGATAAGCAAAGCAAACCAGCGAATGGCGCTTAAAACCATCCTACAAACAGAATACTATGCGAGAAATCACTGACCACATGTGCTTGTTCTACGTGGTTGTAACTGAACAAGTGGGTGCAGTAGTAACAAACTGAGCTGGCAATCTGGGCGCCCCGGGATATATTCCCGGCCCGGCCATCCTGATTTAGGTTTTCCGTTGTTTTCCGTAACCACCACATACGAATATCGAAATGGCTCATTAAAACTAGCCGACGCCAGTACATGCCCCGTTACTGATTCTCAGTAATATATGTTGTGTGTCTACACCCCTCACTCTCGATGAGACACCACTAAGATCATGTATCATATTTACCATAAACAGGTGATTGCATTTTTATTGTGAAATACACATCCTTGTTGGGACAAAGTTGGCATTATCTGGGTACGTTTAACTTTGGATGGTTAAACCAACATTTGCAGCACTTGTATAGATTCTTTTAAACACCGTTATTTTCTGGATTTTAGGTATTTCTCTCAAGAAGAGCAGCTTGTGAAAAAGTAAACAACCTTCTTAAACCAACATATAATTGTTGCTAAAATGAATCAGAGCCAGCACAAAATTGCAATATAAGATTTTTGCTCTTTTGAGGTGGACGAGGAAGTTGTTCAAATAAAATTTATGTATTAATATATTGCACAAAACGGCTGGTCTCCACCAAACTTCCCAATATCAGCTGGTTAAGATCTTCTATCACAACAAAACATAGAAAACAATACCCAAATGCCACTACATGTACACGCCTCAAAAAAAAAAAAATCATGCACCACCTTATATTTGTCGTACATGAAGGATGTTCGCTGGAACAATGGGTGCATTACAGGAATACGTTCGTTAAGTCTTGTGTGATATATAATACAGAGAGTTAGTTTTTTCATACCATGCTCTCTCTTGGGCCGTTCGAAAAATAGTAACTCAGAAATCCCGCTGGCGCAAAACGTTTTTCTTGTGGTTTGTACATATCGCACCCTGAATGCAAGACTACCGTATCTCAAAATATCTGACGTGCGGCAAATAAGAGTAAAAGTATTGGACTTTTTATAAACTTGTTAAAGTATTCTGTTAGCAAGGGATTTTGCAGTTTTTAAGCTGTGGTAACCTGTAACAGTGCGCCATTCAATCCTTTTGAAACCCTTTTATGTGTAAATATGAAATGTTAATGTTTGGTTATGAAACATGTTCTCCGAAGTGCAAAACTCATTTCTCTACCGTATATCCGGCAAAAGTAAATAGAATGTTGCGACAATTTTCCCTCTATCCAACACAAAAATAACAAAAATATGTTTTTCTTTTTTAGTTCTGATGGTCTTGCATTCGAGGTGCGATATGCTCGAGGAAGCTACCGACACGGCCGTGGTTCCCCTCATACTCACGGAGCGCCAGGAACGCCAGCCACACCAGCCGACTCGGACGCATCGTGCCGCAGTAATACCGCAGGCTTGCGAGTGAGTAGGCGTGCCTTGTATCTGCGCAGCCACCGGCTATCAGAAGGTGCCGCAGGAAGTTACATGTCCGGCAGCGTCCGCTGGCAGTTGGCGTGTCGCCGCGCTAGCAGCCGCGACATACACTACATCCCACACCGGGCCCGCGCAAGCTTCATTTGCTTTTCCGGAGTACGCTTAAACTTTGATGTCTATTTAACGATGTTAAATTTCGCCGACCCCCACCGCTTGCTTGCTCTCTGTAGTTGTCGGTAAATTGCGCCGTTATTATAATACGAAAGGCCTTGTTTACGAGAAGTCGTTTGTGACAATCGCTAGTCAAGTCGGTAAATTAAACGACACTTCGTGCATGCTAGCTTCAGATATGCTGTCTTTACGTTTTCCAAACTTCCCAAATAGTAGCATTAGTTTAACTCAAAAACAGCGTGTAACACATTTATATTTAATCTACTCTATATCGGCTGGTGGAGTGCAAAAAATAACTAACTTAAAAATAGAATGGAATCTGAAAATTTATGTTTTGTATGTAACGCGTTAGCCACTTCGGCCACTGTGCTTGCCAAATCTAAGTAATTTTAACACACACAATCCAAGGGGTTTACATATCATGTCATGTTGAAGATGATGGGTACTCAGCCCAGAGTCATGTGTACACAGGCAAGATGAACTATACAGGATGATTATACGCTTGCTAACTGATACCTTCCGCTGTATGTGATAGTCCTGCAGAAGAGAAAAAAAAATTGTGTACCATAGGATTTTCCTAACCGGCCGGTGATTAAACAAGCGAACTTTTGACAAACATTTAGGTGACCTGAGCATCAGAACTAACGGCTGGACTCATGCATAACATATACACTTGCTCCTATAATTTTATATTACAGTAAAAATAGCATTTTCGGCTAATGAATTGAAACATTTTTAACGTAATAACTTCACTAAATAACATCCGACAACCGCTTAACTTTACTAGATATTCCACAATGTTAATTCTATGGTCATAGCAAAAAGCATTTTATTTTTAAAATGAATATTATATTTTAGTTACATTACATCAAACAATGTTGTGTTAAAAATGCAAAAAAAAAAAAAAAAAAAAAGAAATTAATTTTTATTTTAATATTNTGATACAAACCACTGGGTTAAAAAAAAAAAAAAGCGTGTTTGATTACTACTCGAAAGCGAATGTTAAAGTTCCTATAATACCACAAACACATCCGCGCAGCACTAGCTTCGATGACAGACGGCAGAACGGGAAGTGCACGCGATCGATAGGCGAGAAACAGGTTCACTTCTGCGGAAAAGACTACCCCTAGATCGAAAATAATTGAATGTGTGAAGCTCCGAATCACGTGGGAAAGAAATGGTATCACAAAAGCGGTCCTCGCATAAAATACATGCCTATATCACAAATTACTCAAGCTGCAACTAAAGAACGGAAAATATAAATTATTTTAAGAATAATATATTTCCAAAAGTCATTCCGAAATTGGTACCTTACGTATATATTTAGCATTTGATGGTTAAGAATGTATTTTATATGTTAAGGGGCGTTCTTTTATAGACAAAATTCACACGGCCAAGAACTTAAAGGAATAAGACGTCGATACCTCGATATTACAACAGACTCCAAATTATAATTGCTTGGGGCTCATAAATAATGTCATTCCAGGGGCTGAACGTATACTTACCAGGCGTACACCTTAGTAAGATAAATATTTAATACCTTACAGAACTCTTTCCGGAATATGCCAAAGCAATACACATTTCACAACCGGAATCAAAACCAATTAATTTAGTTGAATGCAGGTTTAGTTATTGAAATTATAGGATTTTATTTTGGTTAGCTGAAATTGAATAAATCTACGAGCTGTATAGAGGATTCATTTCTTTGAAACTACAGCAAAGTAATGCCAAGTAAATTTGAGAGGTTTTATAAGGAAACGTGTGTTAAACATACACAAATAGGCCTATGGCTTACAATGCAATAACGAAAAGATAATACCTGCAAACATTTTGAATTTAGCTGACGATAATTCTCTAGAAATATTTAAGAAACAAACATTCTGATACCTCAAATCACTAATATACAGATGCAAACCTGTTCACGTAATAATGTGCAATGCGTTTATCGAAAAACATAAAATGTTTTTCAGCTGGAACACATATTTCGAACAATAAGGACAAAATGAAACTCAAACTTTAAGTGTTGTGTGTGAGATACTTTGGGATAACTTCGTCGTTATATAATAAATTGAACTATAAACCCTTCCAGTTCGCACGTGACGTGAGGTAAACGTTTTCATTTGTTGGAACTGTTCTACTATACTGAACAACTTGATAATTCTGAAGACATCTTCCGCCGTATTTTTCCCATGCCATCACGACAGTTTTAACGGAATCCCACGCGTTTCTTCTTTCTTTATGACCTTAAAGGAATGAGTAGAACTAATAATTGCTCTCGACACATTGGTTCAGAGCGTAAACACTGATGGTTCGTGCGCAAGTAGAAGCAAGTGCTTCATAGCTCGCTGTAGTTCCAAACTCCGTGTTTTAGTGTTTTATTGGCGGTCAGTAAGCACTGCCGGCGGCCAGGTCTTCTGTGGTTGACACCGGGCTCGCTGAAAGCTGAGAGATCGATACTACGATCGCGACGTGGGTTTGTGTCCTTGTGCGATACAAAGAGAATCCTATATGAATGCGGACAACGATTTGTTTGTGTACAGTAACCAGCAAATCCTTTTCGCCTCACAAAGTAAACATTCTCTAGAGTAGCATTTGCAGACGCGATTACCTTTACATCACAGGGAATATTCTACTTAATAAAAGGAAGGGGGGAAATTGGCCAGTATCCGAGTGTTGTCTAAAAATTATTAGCGGACATCAGGGACATACACATTCAAACGTATTCGGACCTTTAACTCTCTTATTACTGCAGAATTAAAAATGTCGTAAATTCGCAAGAGATTATGTACGTCTACAGTATGTGTTTTCCAGGAACCGTGTTTTATCTAAAAGTTCCCATACTACTGAAAATATTTTGTAAAACATTATTGTTGTTTATTCGAACACCACAGATTCCTTGGATTGCAGGAGTTACTTTACAGAGCTACCTTCTGGACAATAGGTGAACCACAGACACATCATGGGTCGCACACATGTTTATGTTCATATCTCCTTTCGCTGGCTTTGCAGACCACATGTTCCCTATATCAAAACGCTCCCTGTAGCTACTCCTATTCCCAGTTTATTTTTTGCACACTTTTACTGAAACATTATCTATAGGTATGTATCCCGCTACTAAACTTTTGATGAAATATGCAAAAATGATATTTTCTAACTGAGAGTAATATGTATCAGCTTAAACTATAAGAGTTAGTAAATACTTTTCCCGTTGAATCTCAGTTTGTAAGAGGTAATAATGACTTTTTGCAAATCTCAGGAATTCCACCCAAAATACCACGTGAAAATACAGGATGAGTATAAAAGAATACCCCAACTTTGAAGGAGCCAAACAACCTACAACTTTGATTGACCAATCAAATGAACCGTGGAACCGTGAAGTTTATTTACCATACATTCATAAATGTTCAATGTGTACACCATGAGCTGCCTTAACGAAATCTACGCCATAATCAAACTCGTTCCCCGATATTGTCAGCACGTCCGGTGTTACGGTTTGGATAGGGTTCGTAACATTAGGTTTTAGATGGTGAGAGGGAAGCGAGCTTGCATTCGACACGTCAATGTGAAGGGGACGGTCTTTTGTTTCCTTTATGAGCCCAGAACGAGGTAGACGATGCCTTCATGTCTAAGCTGATTTTAAGCGATGAAGCGACGTTTTATACAAATGGTAAGGTGAACCAGCACAAAGTGCGGATGTGGTGTCAGGAGTCTCCACATGAAACCAACGAACACAAAAGCTCTTCACCCAAAGTGAACGTGTTTTGCGTTGTATCCAAAGACACTGTTTTGGGCCCTTTCTTTTTACACGAGCCCACTGTTACTGGAATCCCTTATTTGGACATGCTTACAGAGTGGCTGTTTCCTCAGTAAGAAGAGGCGGCGGGGGTCTTCATTTTCCAGCAGGATGATGCGCCACCCTATTGGCACCTAGCTATTCACGGATACCTGAACGAGACGTTTCTACAACGCTGTATTGGTTGAGGAGCAGCTGGTGACCAGGCTCTTGACCACTGGCCCCCAAGAAGCCCGGATCTTATCCCTTGCGATTTTTTTCTATGGCGGTATATAAATGATAAAGTGTTTCGTCACCATTGTCGGCTTACATTGACGACCTCAAAACGAGAAATACGGACGCCATCCAAACCGTAACACCGGACACGCCGACAAGAGTGTAGAACGAGTTTGATTATCGTATAGATGTCGTTCGGGCCGCTCGTGGTGGTCACATTGAACATTTATGAAGACAAGGTAAAAAAACTCCACAGTTACGGTTCATTTGATTGGTCAATTGGGGTTGTAGGTTGCTTAGTTTTGATATTATAAAACTTCAAATTTGGGGTATTATTTTATACCCATTTTGTAAAATAAACCAACCCTCCACAAGAGAGTTGTGTAAAGATTGCGTCTAAGAGATTATATATAGTTGTCTGTTGAATATTATGTGCATTAGGACATCCTGTTTTCTTAATTATGAGTCCCGTAACAATATCAATTAGAAGATAATGATATAATTAATAACCCTATTTTCCTCAACATGGGTGCAATTAATTTTTTAATAAGTTCTTAAATGTTGAATTGGTAGCTAGGACTTGACGTCTCTTTGAAAGCATGAACGTTATAAATAAAACCAGAAACGTATCCAAAGGTATTCAGAAAATTACAAATACACACGTACCTTACAAGAATTAGAAACCCAGAAAATGTTCTTACTATAAGCTAGCGTGCAATACACTTCATAATTGACTTTAAATTCGAAAAATCAACATCGTATTTAATCAGTCTAATGTTTCGAATGATTGGGTTAACTAACCCTAAATATCATTTTGAAAATAAGTGACTGAGCCACTTAAAACATACTAGTTAACATGGCCTACTGTAGTGCAACTTGTGTGAAGAATTGTGTAAAATTTGGTTATTTGATCTCTGAGATATGCAACAAAAATCTTTATATTCTTATTTGCAGCTATCGTACAAAATTACCAGCAAAAGAGGCTCTATATAAGATGCTTCAAATGTTTACTGTTAAGATACCAAATTTAATTTAATTTGGTTAAATTATTGAATACATGTGGCAAACTTACATAGATTATAAATGAAGCTGCCATTATGACCATCGCTATCTGACCCATTTTAATCATGAAAGTTTACATGTCCATCTGTAGCATTTACAATCAGGTAAAATTAGTTGAAATATTCCAGTGTAACATTTAGTACAAATCGGTTGAATGGTCCTCGAGATATGGCATAAAATCTCCATAATTTTCTTGTGTCGATCTTCATAAATAGAGGACAGAATGTAACGTAGTAGCACATTCGATAATTCTATACTGCCAATATACAAAGACAGAAGGAAATAGATAACATAGTTTCGTAGATATAAACCACACAACTAAAATTATTTTATAACCACCATTTTGAAAATTAATGTCATACTTAAAAAATACAGATATTAATATGGCCTACCTCAGTACATCTTCTTCGTCAAATTTTGTAAGAATGAGTTAATTTTTTCCCCAGATATGAGATAGAAAACTTTATTCTTATTGGTGGGGCTATCTTACGAAATGACAGTGAAGTGAAGCTCTACATAGACAAATTTGATCGTTGTAATACGTGATGCCAGCATAAAAATTTAGTTGAAATTTGTTTCTTTGATAAACTAGAATGAGCTTAAATATTTACACATCCACCATTTTAAGAAATAAGTGCCTGGCATACGTAAAAATATACAATTTTACACCACCTGCGTCAGTACTATATCTTTGAAAATTGGATAGTCATATCTCAATTGTTTCACAAGATATGACAAAATACTTTATTTATTTGCATAACACTGTCTTACAAAATGGAGGAAAAAAATATACTTAATGTAGATAGAGTTGATAGTTGTAATATATACTGCCTGCATATAAATCTAAAGATAAGTTCGAAATTGGTCACGTGGTTTCGACGGCATAGATTTAAAATCTAAAAAAAAGCTAAATATCCAACATTTTGAAAATTAGTGTCTGCNTAGAGTTGATAGTTGTAATATATACTGCCTGCATATAAATCTAAAGATAAGTTCGAAATTGGTCACGTGGTTTCGACAGCATAGATTTAAAATCTAAAAAAAGGTAATATCCAACATTTTGAAAATTAGTGTCTGCCAAATTTAAAACACGCAATTTTTCATCATCTGCAGCAGTACTACTTGTTTTTATAATTCGATATGAGTTGGTCAATTATTTCGCGATATTTGACATAAAAATTTTATTTCTTCGCAAGGCGCAATCTTACAAAATGGTGGCAAAAATATGCTCCATGTAGCTGATAGTTGTAATAACTTCTGCCAGGAAACAAAGTTATGTTGGGATTGTTTACATGGTATCGACGATATAGCATTCGAAATTAAAAATGGGAAATAGCCACCATTTTGAAAATAAGAGTTCGAAATTATTAAACCTATCACTTAACAACATCACCTTCATCAGTACTACTTGTTTGCAAAATTTCGCACGAATTAGTAAATTTTCTACCAAAATTTGTCATAATAAATATATTTATTCTTATGGTACTATCATTCAACATGGCAGACAAAAGCGGTAATTTGGTTGTATATATAATGTTTGTAATAAGTACTTTTAGTTTACAAAATAAAATCAAAATTCGCTAAATTGTTTGGTAGATATAACAAATAAACCTAAACTATTTATAGGCTGCCATTTTGAAAATAATACTTAATCAAGTACAATCACTTACGTTTACTTGACCTATCCTGGAAATACTTACCTGCCTATTTGGGTCAGAATTGTTTTAATATTTTTGGACATATAATACCAAATTTCTATTCCTTCATTTGGTGCCATTTTACAAAATGACTAACCAGAAACAATATACAACTCAAAATCTAATCCTTACTTAATGCCCTGCCAGCATAACAATTTTGGTTTAATACGTTTATATTGCTCCCGAGATAAAACATACAACCCAAAATTTTAAAATTGTCGCAATTTTGAAAGTGAATGCATTTACGTGATCAAAAACTAAAAAAGTCTGATGTACTTACTAAATATTTTATGTTTACCAAGTTTGGTGATTAAAAATTGAAAGGGGACTACACACGCATAGACTAACAGAAACACACACACACTCATACACCCACAGCATACAGACAGGTAAGTGATCTCATAAGCCTGTCTTTCCTTCCGAAAGTAGGCTAAAAATATGTACAAAATGTGTTATACATGCTTATTAAAATGCTATCCTATGTAGGTCGAAGTCAAACACATACACACACAAACACACTCTTAAACAAAAAATTAAGTTCAGTTTATACAGTGTTTAAATTTATATCAAAAACTAATAATAAAATAATTAATTATAATCGAACAAGAATAGAAGGAATTACATATTTATATGTAGATATGCTTGTCTTTTAATTCGCGATGATACCCAAACAAAAATCAAACAACTTCATATCTTAAAAACAATAAACCTGATGTTAAATAAATTAAAATTATGATAAATATATAAACAAAAGTCCCAGAGGTGGTTGAGAAATTAATTCGGAAAATTAATTACGATCAAAATATTTTGGCAATAACATCAACTCAAGACAGGCACGAAATAAACAAAACATAATTTTTTGGGGNAATTACGATCAAAATATTTTGGCAATAACATCAACTCAAGACAGGCACGAAATAAACAAAACATAATTTTTTGGGGGAAAAAATTAATTTTATAATTACCTCTACATTATTATAAATATATAAATAAATATATATATATATACAGGATGTATATATAAATAAATATATATATATATACAGGATGTATATATAAATATATATATATATATATATACAGGATGTATATATATATAAATATATANAATTACGATCAAAATATTTTGGCAATAACATCAACTCAAGACAGGCACGAAATAAACAAAACATAATTTTTTGGGGAAAAAATTAATTTTATAATTACCTCTACATTATTATAAATATATAAATAAATATATATATATATATACAGGATGTATATATAAATAAATATATATATATATACAGGATGTATATATAAATAAAATAATATATATATATACAGGATGTATATATATATAAATAAATATATATATATATATATACAGGATGTATCAGTACAGCGTTTAAAAATTTCAGTAGAGATAGAGTACACCTAGACGATCGAAAATCACATAGCAATGCACGGTCGGAAACGCTTTCCTGGTGCGGTAGTGACAACACAAAACACAAGAAAGGAAGGACACAAACATGGTGGGAAAAAATGTTTATTTTTTTAGTACAGCAAAAATGCTGGGACGTCTTTGGCTGATGTACGCTTACTAAGAAAATAAACATGTTTTCTCACCCTGTTCGTGTCCTTCCTTTCTTGTGGTTTGTGTCGTCACTACCGCACCAGGAAAGCGTTTCCGACCATGCATTGCTACGTGATTTCTGATCGTCTAGGTGTACTCTATCTCTCCTGAAAGTTTGTAACCGCTGTAGTGCTACATCCTGTATATATATAAATATATATATATATGAAGGTACTTCCTGATTCATTATTATTGACATGTGACGTATTAGGAGTATTAGAGCGGCACTGTCCCACCACCACCACCTTCCCTAACCACCCGCCTGCAAAACCAGCGTAGGGGCTTAGAGAGACACGTGGCAATCGTAATCACCGCAGAGAAAGGTCAAGAAGAGGCACACACATGCTTCCAACCCTTACATGTGTCACTGCTGCGGAGCCCCTCCCACCAACAACCCACCTCCTCCCCTGCACTCCTAGCAAGCCAAGTAAAATTTGTAAGCCCCGAGATATCACAAGATAGGAGATGCAGTTCACCTGAAGTAAGAAAACACGTACCACGAAAAAATAAGCTGAGATGGTAAATTCAAGGGCAAGATTACCACTTCCCCCCCAACCTTCAGGAACGAGGGCACGTTTTTGAAATGCATTGTTCTGTTTCCTACCACCGTCCCCTTCACCACAAACAAGGCGACATGTGCCGACAATTAGGGAGGGAGGCTGGAGCGCATATAAGCCTCTTTGCAGGGAGGGTGGACAGGATAAATCAGTAGACCTTCGAGCAGAAGAGTTGCATATCGCCACGCAGAGAGAGCAGCTGCGCCGCATGCGGCCAGGGGACTTCAGATCCCTGGTGACAACAGTACCTCAGTTCGTCAGTACATCAGTAGAGAAGTTAGTGAGACGGCAGCAAACACGGGCATTTGCTAAGGTCGCCCACATCGCCGGAGCTCACCCACCGCAGGCAACATCCCAGCACCAACAGCAGAGTAGTTAAGTATCAAGTTGCTGTCCAGAGAATTCCTCCTCCACCCCGACGTCATTCACAGTTAATACGAGTAGCCAAAATAGAGTACCACACCTCGGAAGTAATTCTGTATGTTGTTTTGGTTTAAACTCGGGATAATATATTTATCCAGTTAAGTGAAACACCAAAAGACTACCTTATTGAAATACCCTCAATCCCAGGTACCTTATAGTCTGTGCCTTGAGGATTTAACTCCGACCCTATGAACCACTTTGTGTGCCACAGGTGCGGAATAGCATCAAGTATAATTGGCGCACAACAGTAGTGCCATCAAGTTAAATTGGCGCCCTGATGAGTGGCATAGCATCATGTTAAATTGGCTTCTCAACGGTGGGGGCGTAGATAAGTCTGTATAGACAGTATCAAGTACCAGACCATACCGGTATACCCGAGAAAAGGGGTCTCACCCATACCAGATATCCCAACTAGTCAGGCTGAACCATACCGAGTTACCGTGCTAGTAAGGAGGACCCCAAAGACTTGAAGGAGTCTCAAACGATTTGGCGCCTAACAACCAATTAACACTAGAGTAGGCAAGTGTACTAGGCCAACAAACTAGGAATAGTCGAGGACGAGCGAGAGAGAGCGAGGAGGGAGACCTAAGGACGTTTAGCGAGGAGAAATTAGCGGAGAAGTATGCCACAATGGCCCATTAGAGGATGGACGATAGTGAATATGGCGAGAATATTTCGAGAGACGACGAGGGGCGAGCAAGCGAGTACGAGCGAATAGCGAATACGAAGCGAGGGAGAAATTAGCGACGAAAGTAACGAGCGAGGAACCGTCATGCATAGGGGAAAACGCGTGGTCAATTCCACTGGACAGTGGAAAATGACGTGGGATATGCCAGGCAGTCAGGGATGAAATACTGCGTTGGGCGATAGCAAATTAGGTTATTAGAGCCCTGAAGCAGGGTCACTCTAAATGACGGAAGAAATAGGCAGGCGGACGAGTGTATAATTACGAAGCCAGGCAGGTGAAGCGCGAGGGAGAACCGCGCTTGCCGATAAGAAACAGATAAGAAACGTGGCCACTCGCAAGATACCTACACCAGAGAAGTGAGTAGCGAGGTCAATGACCAGCAGTGGGTCACTAGGTCACGGCAGAGTAACCCAGCCTGGAAGATATCGGGCACAATAAATGCTGCGATGGCAAACACAGCCCTACGCATTATATCCGTTAATACGCCCAGCACCATGTGCTATCCGTCAAGTAAGTAAGACACCCGAGTATTCATGCTGGGCGGGCAAGGAGGAGAGATAACGGGCAACAGTAAAAAATTCCGCGAAGTAACACAGACCTAGGTGTTATCTACTTTAGTACACCCGAGCGCCGCGCGTATTATCTCAGATAATACACCCGGGTATTCATTCATGCAGGGTAGACAGATCAGAAATGTGACCGAACGCAAGAGACGCCCGCCAAAGACGCGATTATCGCCAAGCAAAGTACAAGCGCACGGGAAGATGAGTGGAAAGGAGAACAAGCGAGAAGTACAAGCAGGCGAAGGACAGACAGAAAGCGAGAGCGAAGACAAGAAGGAGAATGAGTGCATGCGAGGAGAAAGCGGATGGAGAATAGACAGTAGGCGAGAAGCGAAGTGCACCGACGAAGAAATGAAGCCGGGAGTCTGCAGCCCCAAACCGAGGATGGGCCTGCAATGCAGCAGTCCAGTGATGTCAACACCGAGAGAGGAAGGCCTTGCAGCCTTTACACCCTCACTGCAGATGCCAGGCGCAGCCAGGTTCCCAGTGCGAGGTGCAAGAAGAAACCATCCGCAGTCACCAGGAAACAGTCTTTGGGTAAGTGATTAACCATGTCACCTGTTCAGACAACTAGGTCAGGTTATACGACCTGCCAGCCAACCTAAGTGCACCGCAAATTAAGTGCTACATACTGTTTACAGTTTGACCAGTGAAGTCAGGCCTTCAGCCGAAAGCCTTGTAGATGCCACACTCAAGTGTGCCTGAGTGTACTTTTATTCAATTTCCAAGGTACCCAGTATATGCCTTCAGCCAGGAACCGGAGTAGAAGGATGTTCTAAGTTTTTTTTACCGAGAGAGAGTTGTATGTTTACATTGCCCTAAATGCCAGATAACGGGCAACAGCTGAGAGACAGATAAGAGTATTATTATTTTTTCTTTCCACGACATGTGAGTCGTATTAATAGTAAAATGTACCATGAGTCAGTGTGCTTTGTGTGTCAACATCAGACCATTTGTTAAAAACGGCAGGAGTGCCAACCATTAGAATTAACCCTAGAACAGAGTTACCAGCCTAGTAGCTAAGAGTTGTTTTTCTTCGATGACCTGTGCAGTTGTCCTTACCTTAAAGTAAATAAATACCTGTCACCAAAACGTAAAGATTGCCAGCTGTGCAATATATACCGGCCATAAGCCACCTGTTTGTTTGCATACATCAAGAATGTTTCTGCTTTGCCAGGAAACCGAAGCACAGAAGAATGATTGCGGTAGAAGAGTAATGATCTGGATAGATAACTGAAGGTAATGTTGTGTAACTCTGTAATTTGTACCCAGTAAATTGGTTTGTAACCCTGTAAGAACATTGGTAAGTACTGTCCGGAGTCCTAGGTGTGTGGTACAAGGTGTTTGTTTAGATAGTTCAAGAAGGGTATCGTCCCATGTTTTGTATTTTGCGAGTTCAAATAGGTAGCCAGGAGTTACACTGTACTGTAACATACAGTCGAAGGAAGAAGTATAACCCAGGTAAAAGTCCCTCAGTTTTTTTGTTAATAGAACGCTTTGTTTTGTAACCCTCAGAGCTGGAGGGTTAGGCCCTTGTTACAGGCAGGGCCACGTATGTTTAACCTTAGGGCTGTGCGCGCCCAAAGTGTCGACAGGGGAGGGGGGCGACCAGCTAAGATGACCGCGAAGGGAGAGAGATGTAGAGACGAAAAAGTCGCAGCTGTCGCACCATGTGAGGCAGCCACGCGAGAAACACGTCGCGCTAGCATGCACCAGAGACAGAGAAGGTTAGCTTACAGAGGCAACCATATGCCGAAAACCAAGATTATGGCACAGAGTGTGTCAGTGCCGAAAAGACGAGGGGGGAATTGATGTGTGACTTATTAGGAGTATTAGAGCGGTGCTGTCCCACAACCACCCCTCCCCCACCAGCATAACCAGTGTAGGGGCTTAGAGAGTCACTTGGCAATTGTAATCACCACAGAGAAAGGTCAAGCAGAGGCAGAAACACGCTTCAAAGCATGTGTCGCTGATGCGTAGCCCTCCCACCACCCACTCACCTCCTCCCCTGCACTCCTAGCAGGCCAAGTAAAATTTGTAAGGGCTGAGATATCACAAGATAGGAAACACAGTTCGCCTGAAATCAGAAAACACACACCGCAGAAAAATAAGCTGAGATGGTAAATTCAAGGGGCAAGATCACCACCCCCCCCCCCCCCTTCAGGAACCAGGGCACATTTTTGAAATGCATTGTTCTGTTTCCTACCACCGCCCCCTCGGCCCAACAAGGCGACACATGCTGACACTTAGGGAGGAAGGCTGGAGAGCATATAAGCCTCTTTGCGCGGAGGGTGGGACTGTAATCAGTATACCTTCGAGCAGAAGAGTTGCATATCACCGCACAGAGAAAGCAGCTGCGCCGCATGCGGCCGGGGGACTTCGGATCCCCGGCGACAACAGTACCTCTGTATGTCAGTACATCAGTAGAGCAGTTAGTGAGACGGCAGCAAGCGCGGGCCTTTGCCAAGGCCGCCCACATCGCCGGAGCTCACCCATGGCCTGCCACATACTACGGCATGCCACAACAGCAGAGTTAAGTATGAAGTTGCCATCCAGAGAAGCCCCTACCCTCCACCCCGATGTCATNGAAGTTGCCATCCAGAGAAGCCCCTACCCTCCACCCCGATGTCATCCCCAGTTAATACGAGTAGCCAAAATAGAGTACCACACCTCGGAAGTGTTTCTGTATGTTGTTTTTGTTTAAACTCGGGACAATATATTTATCCAGTTAAGTGAAACACTAAAAGACTACCTTATTGAAATACCATGAATCCCAGGTACCTTATAGTCTTTGCTTGGAGGATGTAACTCCGACCCTACGAACCACTTTGTGTGCCACAGGTGGGGAATAGCGTCAATTTTAATTGGCGGACAACAGTATCGCTGTCAAGTTAAATTGGCGCCCTGACAAGTGGCGTACCGTCAATATCTACAACATCGGTTTTTATGATTGCAAATATCTATTAGAACTGAATCAAAAATCATTATACTTAACACAAACATATATGTATAATTTAAGTTTATATTACTTGCTATAAAAAACCGAGAATGTTAAATAGTACNATACTTAACACAAACATATATGTATAATTTAAGTTTATATTACTTGCTATAAAAAACCGAGAATGTTAAATAGTACTTGATTGGTCTTTTTGAGTAGGAACTAAATATAAGAGTCTTTTTAAATTACAGCGACGACTCTCTGTTTACTGACAGTTTATTTTCTCATTTAGTACCTTGTTTACTAACGGAATGTATTTACGCCAAGAAATATGAATAAGAAAATTTTTTCTAAGAAACTGGTAAAAAAAAAAAAGGATTTAGTGACTTATAAAATAAACTCTACACATATTTTTATATATGCATTCGTAAAATTACTGACATTGTAGATTACAATTAGTTTAATTTAGATTTGTTTGGCTGAATTGCTGTAAGAAATGTGAATAAATTGGTTGTGTTAAAAGCCTCTGAAATAACTTAACATGCCACATAAACAAACGAAATGTTTATGTCTACATTCATTCTCTAATTTACATGTCGAGTAAATATCGTTCGAATTAATGGACGTCGGAATAAAGGTTACATCTATTATAATTTTTACAGTTAAATGAACTTCCTTCTACGTATTTTTAATCCGGCATTTAAATCATCTATGTCAGGTTGTCTTCTAAGTATTTTATCTGCGACGACATCATGTTATGTAAATAAAGGCAAGAAAATGGCAAACGTGTAGCCTAAGTGTATACAGATATAGCCAACAGTGTCTTGTAAACAAAAAAAAANAAAGGCAAGAAAATGGCAAACGTGTAGCCTAAGTGTATACAGATATAGCCAACAGTGTCTTGTAAACAAAAAAAAAGTGCTTAAGTACTCAGGGAAATACACAGGTTACACCTAGTTAGCATGTCAAAATACGAGAAAATAGCNAAAAAAAAAGTGCTTAAGTACTCAGGGAAATACACAGGTTACACCTAGTTAGCATGTCAAAATACGAGAAAATAGCATTACAGTTTATTTACATAATCACACAACTGAAAATGCTTGTAACATGCGATCTTAAGGTTTTAGAAACTATGTGTATTGGATCTAACAAGAATTATCGTTTTTAAACCAATTCTTTATCACAGGCTCTTGCATTGAAAATCACCCACTTAAAAAAAAAACCCTTTAAATAACAAATATATGAGAAATATCTGTTATATTCCACTTAGTCTCATGTATGTAAATAAGTATTAAATAAAATTAATAAATCTTTGAATTTAAAAGGTTTTTTTACTTTTTATTGTTTGATGTACGTACATATAGGCTTCTGTACATTGGCATGGTGATGCGAATGTGTAACCTAGTAAAGCTAGTTTTACTGTGTTTATTCTTGCGAAGAAACATGTACAAGGAGGTAAAAATGTAACAACATATTCTTTCGTTTACCTACATCCAGGAAACAACTGCTGACTCAGTGAACTGAAAACAGACCGTGAAAAAAAGGAGTTTTCAAGATTACGGAAATTGAAAACGCCAAGAGCCGAAGCGAACATCAAACAACGAATCGTTCGCATACAAAACAGAAAAAAAATCGCGACACATATCTCAATACGTTGTTCTACGTATTTCCATTTCCCTCTCTGATCTGATATGCATGGAAAATGTGCTCCGTGGATTCCAGATCGGACGCTAACAATTTTTTCGGATCTCCAGTCTGTATTCCCAAAAATAAAAAATAAAGTTATATTTGATGCGATGGCGAACCAGTTTTATACACGAACTAGTCAATCATCTGTTTCAACAGAGAGAAAATTTACCAATGTTACTGACGGGAATGAAAACACTGCATGGTACCACAAATATGCGTACCTTAATACTGAAAACAATGGCACCTACATACGCGTGTGTAAGAAGTTATATATTTTATTTATAGTTGAAGTAATCCGTCAAAATATATATTCGTAAATATTTTTATAAAATTATATATTTTTATTAAAAAATACAGGCATGAGAAAAGGTTTTGCGAAATCTTATTGTGTGGAAACAAGTTGACTATAACTAGCATTTGACAATTCATAAATACTGAAAATATTATACGTGACTGTTCGTTACATTGGATGTGTTATATGTGATACATGTGCTGGCAATATGTTTGGCCATGGTATTCATTCCAATCACGCGTTGCCCAGGTATAAGAGGGCAACGAGAGTGACAAGACCCCGTGTTAGGTGTTTCTGGTTCGATAGAAGAAAGGAGTGGAGTAAAGTGGAGAGATTTGGGTGGCTCGTAACAACGATGTCTTGATAGCCGATTAGAAGAATGGATTAAATTATGGCCTATACAGGATTTTGAGTTAGGTACTGAAATCCCAGCCAAATTTAACCCAAACCCGTTCAACGGTGCATAATTGAGGTACTCGACGATGTTTTGGGTTTTACGCCCAAAGGCAGGCCGGAGCCCATTTTGGCTTAGACTGTATTTTAAGTTGGGCAATAAAAGTTATCCCTGCCAAATTTTATCCAGCTCTATCAAACGGTGTAGAATTCTATATATAACAAACATATATAAATATAAACTTTGGCGTATACATGTATGTACATTGTACATGAAGTAAATCACAAATATGTATATTGAACCTACTTATGTGGTTACCTAGAGATAAATGTTATGGTAACTTGTTAACGTACATAAAAGATATAAACCCGAGAAAAATATAATTTTTGTAAAACATGTGTTTGAGTGTTGGTTGATTGTTAGCGGTAGCTCGTAGGTATTGGTTGTCAAGTGATCACTTTTGAAATCAACCTTCGAATAATGTTACTGCCCCTACCTGCTTATATTTTAATGGGCACACTGACTGGCATGCGTCCAGCAAATTTGGTAAAGATGGCGGGAAAGTAGCTACATGCTTTAACGTTCAATTAAATGAGAACAGCGAAATGCTTTATTTTACTTTCTGTTTTACAATACACTTAGTGTAAAAATAAGTAAATGTGTAAACTATTTACTTTTATAATAATTTCATAGTTTCACCTAACTCATGCATGAATAAAGTTATCAGCCTTATGGCAATGTTAATTTAATATATTGTGGAAGAATACACAATGTGCATGCAAGTAGAGCTCTCAAAAGTGCTGTTTACTGTGAACAGCCAACAGTTATTAATTAACGATAATGTATGCTACTCTAGGAAAAATTCTTTCTATCTTATTAAGTATAGTTTCAAAACTTGGAATTCAGCTACATAAATGTAGTATCCTTGTGTTCGTGATGTTTCCTTTAATCATTTAAAAGTTTCTTAAAATTTTTACAGAAAAATGCTGAGCTATAATTTTCCATCCTCTAGCACATGCGAATTATATATGTGGATTATATACAGCCTTGTAAGTTGTAAACTGTCTACTAACGAAAGAAATAACCTTTTTTATTGTATATGATTTAATGTGTTACAAACACTGATACAAAGTACATTTACTTTGTGATCACTCTTTCAGTTCAGGCCAACCAACTTAGTACGATAAAATTTTTTCTTTGTAATGAATCTACTTATTAGTAATATTTATATGATTAACGAACTTATAATAAGTCTCAGCATTCATATTTTATTACACTGTTCGAATAAAAATGTCAACTAAAATTTGTTTCAGAAATTTCTTTAAATGAACATCTATTTTGAGCCATACAACAAAATTACATAAATAATATAAAATTTCATAGCTTGTATTTATGCGCAAAAGGAAACATATGCCGACAAATAAAAATAAGGTATTTGGCACAATTTTTCTACTACGAATGTCTTTTATTTTTTTTTTTACATATAACGTGGCTCTCAGATAATGCCTTTACTCGCACACAGATGGGCCATAAATCCTGACATACATTTTAAGAAAGGACTAGCATCACGTTAACTCATACAGTTGCGTATAGGATATACTATACATTATTGAGAATCCGGAATACACGAGGGTCGGATAGCCAGTAACACGAATGGTAAAAACAATACTTTATTAATTCACTTTCCTTAAATGAATATTCAGATTTTCAAAGCTAGAAATTCGCTGGAAATAACTATATAAATCCCAGCGCGTTGAAATTATCGCAAGATAAATTTTCGAAGTGTTTTCTCTTGGGTAAGAAGAATGTGTGCGACATATAATCTTAAATATTTGATATAACTCAGTGGTGCTAGATTTTCTACAATTAAGTTGGTAAGAATTCACAGAAATATGTGTGAAATTAAAAAACATTTAATTTTAAATTATCATGTCGGTTTTAAAACTGACTAAATATCAAACAATCCCTTCCAAAGTCTTACCTGCTCTGNTGCAACAGTTGTCTTACCTGCTCTGAAAACAAGGCGGCCACAGTTTCATATATTGCTGAAACGTAATTGCTTACCTATCATGATCGTACACCAGTCATACTTTATATTGCCACCCGATAAGTGAAGCTAAATTTAAACAGGTAATAATTTATGAATACAAAATCAAAGTTTGCCCAATTATTAAATACCGTGATATCAGCGTGTACTGCGGAAATAGCAAGTCTTCTTTAAATTAACCCAATATAAAGCAATGCTGGCATGTGTTTACAGATATAACCAAAAGATTAAGATTCCACTCTACAGTCTGCGATAAAAAAAATTTACTGTGCTCGGAAGTACATATTTATAACCTAGGAATACGAACCTTGAGGCCTTTTTGTGCTTATGCTAAACTATTGGTGTTTATTCCCCATCATGACGCTTCTCTTCCTACCCCAAGGCTTCTAGCTAGAGCTCAAGTGCGCAAATATTGGCACATCGCCAATATGTACTCCTCCGCATGGAGAAGCAAGTCGCGAAGATTAAAATTTTAATGCTTGATGATGAGTTTTACTCGACGCAACACGAAGGGTTAGCAAATGTAACAAAGGAAATTTGCCTTTCTCGCTAACGGAATTNTACCTTTCTCGCTAACGAAATTGAACACGAGAAACACAGATGGCATCGATTTTTATTTGCTAAAAACACCAAACGTTTGTTAGCTTTTATTGAATAGATACATTATATGTTTGCTGAAACAAAATCTTCGGGCACCAGTTCTGAACTCGTGTACACGCCTAAAAATACTCACTTTAAACAGTAGTTTATTCCGGAGTATTCTGTTATAGGTTTCCGTACCAGAAGCTGTGCATTTTCGAAGGTAATTCGTCGTGAGTAATAGAGTGCGAAAACACTAACTGTGATGTGCCAGGCTACACTTCTTCATTCTCTGTTATTCCAGTTAAACGGTAATCGCATTGGTTTTCGGTAACCTTGGTATTACAAATTCAATATAATAATAATACAAAAAGTGGCATTTCTTAACTACAAAAACTAGAAAAATGCCAAATACATTATTTTTTATTTCTTTCTCTAATATTTGCACTATACAGTCGCTACTGTAACCTCAATGATGTAAAATATGATTTGTAAGAACATTTGTCGATACATGAATTAATTGATAAACCTGTAATGAGTATGAAGAATTCTAATATATGGTATTTAATTATTATTATCTTTTAGTGACTGCTAGCGTATGCTCAAATCAAATACTACATATATTTTATTTTATTTTAGTATAGATTTTCTTATGATATAGTATAAAATATTGTAAGTTTACGTAATGTTTTCTCTTAGCTATATTTCATTCATGGAAGCGGAAGAGAAAATTAACTGCAAGTTTGGCCCAAAAAGAACAAAATTTTTCCGCTGTTTTATGAAACCCAGATAGAGAGGGAGAGAGAGAGGGAGAGAGAGAGAGAGAGAGAGTTCATGTGAATAAGGAAGATTCAATATATTTCCTTTCAGCGGATTCTGGAAACGATTGTTTTGACAGGTTTGTTACGGAGAACAAAAATTATATTTATAATTCTGAGTGAAANTGTAGATTTTCTTATGTTATAGTATAACATATTGTAAGTTTACGTAATGTTTTCTCTTAGCTATATTTCATTCATGGAAGCGGAAGAGAAAATTAACTGCAAGTTTGGCCCAAAAAGAACAAAATTTTTCCGCTGTTTTATGAAACCCAGATAGAGAGGGAGAGAGAGAGGGAGAGAGAGAGAGAGAGAGAGAGTTCATGTGAATAAGGAAGATTCAATATATTTCCTTCCAGCGGATTCTGGAAACGATTGTTTTGACAGGTTTGTTACGGAGAACAAAAATTATATTTATAATTCTGAGTGAAAAACACAATATCTAATTACTTCTCTCAAAAATTCGACATAGCTTCTTCACAAGGAAAATTGTTATCAACAAACTCATAACAAGTGCCTCGGGGTGGTCATTTACTGTTATTACGGAAGCTGAACTGAAAAGCACTGTAAACGCGCGACTGCAGATTTATCACGACAGAAAAAAAAAACTGAGAAATATATCTTAGAGAAGTACTAACCTTTGAAGTTGGACCTGAACTTTCAGTTTTAAAATATTACGAAGAGTAAATAATTAAATAAATGTGTTATGTGCGTGAGGTCTGTTATGTATTATAAACATACGTATATTTTTATATGCGTGTGTACACAACTATAATTTATGTAGTATAGTGGGTGAAGTGATATATTTGCGGCTCTTAAAATTGAGATCTTGAGAGCAGATGTGGGTGAAACGAGGTGAGTATGGAGCAGCGCAGCAATAAAGGGACGGGGGAAACGGTAGAGCCCCGAGAAAACCGGCCAACCAGGCACGATTGCCACATGGAAAAAATCCGGGAGTCGAACCCGGTTCATCTTGGTAGAAAACGAGTAGTCTAACCACTACACCACCGCTGCTCCAACTATTTATACTTATATATATATACACTAAAAAACACACGTATAAATTTCAGTCGTCAAAATCTACAACAATTACATAATTTCTGTAAAAAAAAATATTACGTAAAATACACATGCTTATAACACAGACGAAAATACGNATATTTTTATATGCGTGTGTACACAACTATAATTTATGTAGTATAGTGGGTGAAGTGATATATTTGCGGCTCTTAAAATTGAGATCTTGAGAGCAGATGTGGGTGAAACGAGGTGAGTATGGAGCAGCGCAGCAATAAAGGGACGGGGGAAACGGTAGAGCCCCGAGAAAACCGGCCAACCAGGCACGATTGCCACATGCAAAAATCCGGGAGTCGAACCCGGTTCATCTTGGTAGAAAACGAGTAGTCTAACCACTACACCACCGCTGCTCCAACTATTTATACTTATATATATACACTAAACAACACACGTATAAATTTGAGTCGTCAAAATATACAACAATTACATAATTTCTGTAAAAAAAAATATTACGTAAAATACACATGCTTATAACACAGACGAAAATACGAAACTCTGCAAAAATTGTAAAACTGATGTACCATCAACCATTGTTACCGCCATATTATTAATTAAATTTTTGTGAAGCGGAAATATGTTTGGCACCTTGTTGGTGTAGTTTCAATCAGCCTGGTCGAAATTAACAGCAAACTGTTACTGATATAACAAATAAGCCTAATTTCCCAAAATGGATGCAATTAATTTTTTTATAAGTTCTTAAAGCTGAGTTGGTCAGAATTAGTTGTTGTTTCGTTAGAAGCAATATNATACAACAATTACATAATTTCTGTAAAAAAAAATATTACGTAAAATACACATGCTTATAACACAGACGAAAATACGAAACTCTGCAAAAATTGTAAAACTGATGTACCATCAACCATTGTTACCGCCATATTATTAATAAAATTTTTGTGAAGCGGAAATATGTTTGGCACCTTGTTGGTGTAGTTTCAATCAGCCTGGTCGAAATTAATAGCAAACTGTTACTGATATAACAAATAAGCCTAATTTCCCAAAATTGATGCAATTAATTTTTTTATAAGTTCTTAAAGCTGAGTTGGTCAGAATTAGTTGTTGTTTCGTTAGAAGCAATATNGGATGCAATTAATTTTTTTATAAGTTCTTAAAGCTGAGTTGGTCAGAATTAGTTGTTGTTTCGTTAGAAGCAATATCATTAGATATGAAACCATAAATATACGCAACATTTAGTAGTGGAGGCAATTACCAATACACACGTGCCATACCAGGGACTTGAACCCAGAAAACCTCATACCATAAACTAGTATGCAATAAAATTACTTACTGAGGACGGTTTCGAAGTATCAACTTGTTTCAAATGATAAGGTTTACTAACCTTAAATATTAAAAGCCCATCATTTTGAAAATATGTGACTGAGCTGCCTAAAATATGTAAGTGTACATCGCCTAACGTAGTGCTACATGGGCGATGAATTCGGTGGAAATCGGTTGTTTGGTCCCTGATAAATGGAATATAAAACGATATTTTCTTATTTGATGCTCTCGTATAAAATTGCTATATATACAAATGTTCGTTGACTTTTGTTGTTAAATTGTTTTAAATATGTGGCACATTTCCCTAAATTATTTATGAAGACTCCATTTTAAACATCGTTGTCTTACCCATTTAAAAAATGAAAGTTTACATGTCCGTCTGTAGCATTTATGTTATGCACAATTTGGTAAAAATTAGTTGAAAGGTTCTAGTGTAACATTTAGTAGGAATCGGTTGAATGGTCCTCGAGATATGGCTTAAAATCTCCATAATTTTCATGTGACGATCTTTATAAATAGAGGACAGCAAGTAACGTAGAAGCACATTCAATAATTGTATAATGCCAATATGCAAATATACGAGGAAATATATTATATATTTTCGTAGATATAAACCACAATACTAAAATTATTTTATAGCCATCATTTGGAAAATTAGTGTGTCAANATTATATATTTTCGTAGATATAAACCACAATACTAAAATTATTTTATAGCCATCATTTGGAAAATTAGTGTGTCAATCCTAAAAAATACAGATGTTAATATGGCCTACCACAGTTCATCATCTTCGTCAAATTTTGTAAGAATAAGTACATTGTTCCCCGAGATATGGGATAAAAACTAAATTTTTATTGGTGGGACTATCTTACAAAATGGCAGTGAAGTGAAGCTCTGCATACAAAAATTTGATCGATGTAATAGGTGATGCCAGCATACAAATTTAAGTTGAAGTTTGTTTCTTTGATAAAATAGAATGAGCTAAAATATTTACATATCCACCATTTTAGAAATAAGTCCCTGACATACATAAAACATACAATTTAATGCCACCTGCGTCAGCACTATATGTTTGCAAAATTTGATAGTCATCTGTCAATTGTTTTACAAGATATGACATAAAAACTTTATTTATTTGCATAGCACTGTCTTGCACAATGGAGGGCAAAATATGCTTCGTGTAAATAGAGTTGGTAGTTGTAATATCTATTGCCAGAATGCAAAGTTAAGTTGGAATTGACTATATAACTTTGCCGATATAGCATTCTAAGCTAACACTAGCTATATTGCCGCTCTTTTGGAAATAAGTGTATGACATGCTTAAAATATTCCAATTAACATCATCTGCCTCCGTACTACTTTTTTGCCAAATTTGGTAGGAATCGGTAAAATTTTTTCCTGAGATATAACATAAAATTTTAATTTATTCGCATGATGCTATCTTGAAAAAAGACGGCCAAAGATGATCCATGTAGACGCAGTTGATAGTTGCAATATCTACTGCCAGCACATAAAGATAAGTTGGAAATGACTACATAGTTCGGACGATATAGCGTTTATATTTAAAAAGAAATAAATATCCGCTATATTGAAAATACGTGTTTGCCATACTTAAAACATGCAATTTCACACCATATGCCGCAGTATTTCTTGTTTGTCAAATTTTATAGAAATTGGTCAATTGTTTCCTGAGATGTAACCAAAAATTCATTTATTCGCATTCCGCTTTCTACAAAAAAGCGAACAAAAATGCTTCGTGTAGACACAGTTGATAGTTGTAACGTCTACTGCCAGCACACAAATTAACGTTGGAATTCATTACATAATTTCGATGATACCGCATGCTAAGCTAATATGGATATAAGGCATTCATTTAAAAAATAAGTGTCTGTCATGCGTGAAACACATCACTTAACATCACTTGCATCAGTTCTACTTGTTTACCAAATTTGGTAGGGGTCGGTTAATTTTTTAATCGACATATGAAATACCTATATTTATTCATATTACGCTATCTTCCAAGATGGCCAACAAGAGTGGTTCTGTGTTATAATATATTATGCTTGAAATTGATATTTTCAATATACAAAATGTAGCTGAAAGTGGTTAAATGGTACGGCAGGTATGCCAAATAAATATAGAATAATTGTATGTCCGCCATTTGAAGATACGTTCCTAATCAAGATCAATCACTTGGATTTACATGGCCTATCCTAGTATTACTTATCAGACAGATTGTGTGAGAATTGGTTTAATAGTTTTCGAGATACAATGTAAAATATTTATNAACATCACTTGCATCAGTTCTACTTGTTTACCAAATTTGGTAGGGGTCGGTTAATTTTTTAATCGACATATGAAATCCCTATATTTATTCATATTACGCTATCTTCCAAGATGGCCAACAAGAGTGGTTCTGTGTTTTAATATATTATGCTTGTAATTGATATTTTCAATATACAAAATGTAGCTGAAAGTGGTTAAATGGTACGGCAGGTATGCCAAATAAATATAGAATAATTGTATGTCCGCCATTTGAAGATACGTTCCTAATCAAGATCAATCACTTGGATTTACTTGGCCTGTCCTAGTATTACTTATCAGACAGATTGTGTGAGAATTGGTTTAATAGTTTTCGAGATACAATGTAAAATATTTATNGTCCTAGTATTACTTATCAGACAGATTGTGTGAGAATTGGTTTAATAGTTTTCGAGATACAATGTAAAATATTTATTTATTCATTTCGTGCTATTTCCAAAATGGTGTACCAACAACAATATTTATCTCAATATTTAATGCTTACTTGTCGCTCTGCAAATATTTAATTTTTTTTTATCTATTGAATCGTTTCTAAGATATAACACATCAACCATATTGTAAAATGGCAGCCATTTTGAAAATATGCGCCCAACGTAGTCAAATAATATAAAATTTAAGTTTTCTAACTAAGTATTATATGTGTGTACCAATTTTTGTGAAATTCTGTTGACGCATTCATAAATCGAAAGGAAGGATACTCACACAAACACCTACACACCCATAAACATAGACACAGACAGGAAAATGATCTCATAAACCTTTCTTTCCTTCAAAGAGTAGGCTAAAACCATTCTCGTATTAATGCTCTGTTACTCTTAAATGCTCCATTTTCAAGAGTGTCAGCCAAAAATTTACCAACCAAGACTTTAAATTTCTCCTCGTGGGCTACTCAAGTAACATGCGAAAGGATAGAAGAACGTGTGTAAAAGGTGCCCACGAAAATCCTTAAGTGTTGTTTCTTTCNACTCAAGTAACATGCGAAAGGATAGAAGAACGTGTGTAAAAGGTGCCCACGAAAATCCTTAAGTGTTGTTTCTTTCGGCACGCCTATATGTATCATTATGGCCTTCACCGGATACTTGATTCCTTTTGAAAGCCCAGCTTACAATCTTCCTTATTTCTCATTTTATATTCGTTCGTTTTACGCCATACGTGAAATTAAAATGTCCATTGACCCAAACTGTTAGGTGAAAATGTGAAAGTCTTGAATGTTATAATGGCAATAATAAGTCAACTGATGAGTTTACGTGTATAATTAAAAATAAAATTAAATANGTCTTGAATGTTATAATGGCAATAATAAGTCAACTGATGAGTTTACGTGTATAATTAAAAATAAAATTAAATATATTTTGAGCAAAAAAAATGGAAAATCACACTTTAAATACTACGTTAACAGGGATATAATATACCAATATTGGTGCAAACTCAACTGAATGTTAATATAGTATATATCCGTTGAGTTATATATGTAAAAGTGGCAGAGAAATTTATGAAAGGTGGTTTTATAAAGTGTTGAAGTATCCGCGCACTAGCCAGCTGCGAATTGACCACACTGTCCGTGATCCAAAATTTTAGTTTTTCTTTGCAATTAGAGCTAGCCAAACCGACTTTAATCGCATTTCATGGTACAAAAATGTTATATTACCAAGTGCAGTACTTTTACAAGATGCCTGATGGGCGTATCTAAGTTCGTGAAGGATGGAGATACTAATAAATCTATCTATTTCCACTATTACTCGTTTTACTTCTCAGTGAGCACCATATTTAATGTTTATCTCAATCCTGTTTANATAATATAGTATATATCCGTTGAGTTATATATGTAAAAGTGGCAGAGAAATTTATGAAAGGTGGTTTTATAAAGTGCTGAAGTATCCGCGCACTAGCCACAGAGGAGGGTGTGCATTCCAGCTGCGAATTGACCACACTGTCCGTGATCCAAAATTTTAGTTTTTCTTTGCAATTAGAGCTAGCCAAACCGACTTTAATCGCATTTCATGGTACAAAAATGTTATATTACCAAGTGCAGTACTGTTACAAGATGCCTGATGGGCGTATCTAAGTTCGTGAAGGATGGAGATACTAATAAATCTAAACGAACTGAATTTTATTTTAATTTATTCACAGCTATTATTTACAGCATCAATCTATCTATCTATTTCCACTATTACTCGTTTTACTTCTCAGTGAGCACCATATTTAATGTTTATCTCAATCCTGTTTAAAGTCCTTCTCAATGTCTCCGTTTGGCTATAATAAATTAACTCACATTCATTCTTAACACATGTTGACATTGTCTGTTGCCATCATTTGCAATGCCTTTCGCTCACGCATCCAGTGAATTGTCCAGCCTGATAATCGCACCCTTCACTGCACTGATGCTCGCAGACGCAGATAATTTTCCCGCTGGTCGTTTCTCTCGCTACTAGCTGCTCTACTCGCTGCTCTACTCGCTCGTTGTCTGTCGCTTAACGTCGCACAATCGCCCAGACTCCCGAATCTCATAAACTCCCTGCTCGGAGGCCCAACAGTCTTTTATAGTATCAGCAGTCAAGATCTGGAGTATCTTCCACACGCCTAGTCACGCTGAGGGAGAGGCAAAAACGATCAAAACCAGAACATCCTTCAGATAACCACAGAAATTCAATCTGCCGATGGTCAGGAGGGTGCGAGCAGCAAAGGCTCATCATGGCACAAGGCACACAAAAGAGTAAATTTCTTGAAAAATTCGAGGTATGGCTTGTGTCGGAGACACGGCCGTGTGTTTTACGTGAATACGTCTGCCTTAGCGGGCAATGTTTTCTTTAGTGGGAATGAAATGAAATTAACGAAACCGATTCTTGACTTTTATGGTTTCAATCCTCAAATCTAGACGAGGTCCTTTATTTTACTTAAAAATCATTGCGTTAAAACATTGGAGCGGCGAGACGTACTGATCGCAAATTTTTGCCTACGCCCAAAATAGACACCAGTCTCCGCGGGCCCCCACCCACGCCTCGTGGACGCGCGACTATGACTCAAGGCCATGCTTGCAGCGTAGTAGTATACTCAATCGAACGAGACTAACGTACAGTTATTTCAATAGTGTCATTAGTCAGTGTCGGAAATGATCGCCATTTCCGTGTTGGTCTGATTTTAAAAACTTATTAACGTAAAAACCAAATATTAACAAAGGCGTTGATCACTGCTAGTCACGCGATTTTGACAGTTCATTTGGAGACGAGCTGGTCAATTTTGTGGACATGCGCAGAGAACAAAAATTGGTTTGCATAATAATTTGGTCTATGGAACCATTTGTACCACTGTAAAACTGTTGTGGGAAATATTCCACTTAGACTCAGCTGGTGGCTTGCATACACGCAGCGATACCACACCTTCGTCACTACATGTATAGTAGTGCTTGTACGTCATACCTTGACAGGTGCTCTGACGAACCAAATAACGTTGGCTTTGAGTGTATGACCGGCGGCAGGAAGTTTCTATACTAAACTAAATTCGAAATGAGTGTTGCATGCGGTGTCAATCTCATGTACTCAACTCTGTTTTACAGTCTCGCTCACGTTAATAAACACCTGCTTTACACTGAATCAGATTAAAAATAGCAACACACCAATTTTTTATTGATACAGTACAGAGCTTACATTAAAAACGAAAGCAGAAACGTTCAAGTTGTTTATTGTTAACAAAACGAACCGATTTTAAATATATTGTTTTGATGAAGCATGCGATGATTTCTTTAAAACTCTAAAGTAGCTATTGAGTACAACCGTAAAAATCGCATAGAAATGTTAAAAATTTTGTATATGGCTTAAGAATACATAGATAACAAGAGGTTAATGATAACTGATAGCCTACTTTTCTCTACATAGGAGCAAATAAATTTTAGTGAAGTTCTTGAAAGCTTAGATGGTAGGTAGTCGTTTACGTCTCATTGACAGTAATATCATTTTAGATGGAACCAGAAATATGAGCATCAGTACAAAGAAAATTTAAATGCTGTAGTTACATACACGCAATTCGAATAAAGAAAAACTCGTAAAGTTAAGCTAGCTTGCAAACAAATACATCACGGAGGTAGGATTCATAGAGCCAAATTCAGATATAATTAGTCTAATGTTTTAAATAACAGGGTTCACAAACCTGAAATATATACACAACCATAATTTTGATCCTCCTTTACAGGAATTTTTGCAAAGTATTGTCAGGTGAATTAACTTGTAATATTTTCGGAATAATTCAACTAATTTTTACAAAATTTTGCACTCTTACAGAAGGCTATATGAAGTTACATGATTTAAATGGGGTCAGACAATGGTTTTAAAAATGACGGCCATTTAAATATTTTCATATGTTTGGCGTACATATTTAAATATTTAATAATTTCAAGCAAATTTTTTATGCTGATATTATCTATTACAAACATCGTGCACAGAGCTTCTTTTTAAGCAATTTCGTAAATTAGCCTCATTTTAGAAAAAAATTTTATGGCATGTCTTAGAAACCAATTAACCTATTTCCAGTAAGTTTTTCACACAAGTAGCGTTATGGTAGGCCATGTGAACTTCTGTGTTTTAATGGTTCAGACAATTATTTTCAATATAATGGCCGAGTAAATATTTCAGGTTAGTGAACCTTATCATTCAGAACATTGCACTGATTACATCCGAAGTCATTATGCTGCATATAGACGTGCAGAAAGAAAAACAATTAAGGATTCTCGTCGACAGTTGTTATATATTCTCTTCTATCCTTTCGTATGTTACGTGAGTCATCCACGACAAGAGATTAAAAGTTTTCGTTGGTAAATTTTTGGCTGACGCTCTTGAAAATCGCGTATTTAATAGTATCAGAACAATATGGTTCTTAGCCTACTTTTAGAAGGTAAGAAAGGCTTATGAGATCACTTTCCTGTGTGTGTGAATGTGTGTGTAGGTGTTTGTCTGTGTGTGTCCCCCTTTAGATTTTTGAATGCGTTTATCGAATTTCTCAAAACTTGGTACACACATATAACACTTCATAAGAACACCTATCTTTTACAGTTTTTCGACCACGTTGGGCGCGTACTTTCAAAATGGCGGCCTTCCTAGGGGTATGTTTCTGAGGCAGGATTTGGTGGCGCCCGTCATTCCATGAAGTGCGTCACTAAATGAGACTCCACATTCAGTAGAGACGACGTTCGTTTGAAAATCAAACTTGAGTGGCGTGAGGAAACCCACCAGCAATCCCAAAAGTCCGCCATGTTCCCCGCGTGAGAGAATTGTGACCAGTGCTCACCAGGGATCGAGCCCGCATCTCTGTGTTGTGATCCTGATCAACTCCAAGATATTCGCCGGGGGGTTCTCAGAGTTTGTATGGAAATGGTCGGCCAGCGAGGGGTTGGGCGGAGGGGAGAGTTGCCTCTTGCGCATCCCCATCCTTCTCTGTTACACGCTTTATTGCGTTACGACACAGAACGCGCGCTCAAGGCAATTTCCCGCCCGTGGAGGATGGTTAGAAGGGCGAGGGAGTCAGAGGCCGCTGACTCTGCGACCCCAACGCGGCCCAAGGAGAAGTTAATATAACGAAACGCGATATTACTACAATAATTCCACATTCCTGCGCACCCCGTCCTTTTTAGCATCCGCGCTGCTATCCCCTCTTCTCACCATAGCAGTGTCGTCCGTCCCACAACTTCCACCCAGGTGGGCGTCCTGAGAAGGGGGTTAACTGAAGCCTCTAACCCCCAAGCCGGCGGATTACAAGGTAATGATAAAAAAAAATCCTCGGGGTGCTTCGTAAGGTTCCTAATGCCGCGTAATAACTTTCCACGCCCCGCGAACTCTACCCGTGCGCAGTAATTGATATAATGCTGCTGCAGGCAGGGGCAAGTAAGTAATGCAGGTGGGGTTGTTAGCCGAGGTTCGGGCATTCTCTTCTGCATAATCCCACAGTGCTCCATGAAATTCCCTGCTTTGTGAGAGTTTCGAGTGTACCTGGAAGTTTGATACCAGCATTATGTCAAAAATACGTCGAAAATTTGACTGTCATGACGTTTGCGATAAAAGCAACGGGAGACTGCTTTGCAAATTTCATAACCACATAACAAATTATGAAACGCGTGCAAAACAGAGAGTGAACAACTCTTTGATATAAATTAAATACGATATTAAGCAAACAGAGGCTTACTAATTATTATAAATAAACGTTATGGCAAATTTCAAATTAACACCATTTTATTGAGATACACTGAATGTTTAATAGTGCCGCTAATGTGTTTAATATTTAATAGGTAGGAATTTGTACCAACCAAATGACATATTTCACAGCTGCAATCGAAATAAATAATTTACGTGTCCTTTTATAATAGTACTTGCTTAGAAAAAATTTAAAAATTAATATATTTATATATTTTTGAGAAAAATATATTTACTTCTAATATAAAGCAACATTATAATTAAAAAATCACAAAAATATTTATNTAACAAATTATGAAACGCGTGCAAAACAGAGAGTGAACAACTCTTTGATATAAATTAAATACGATATTAAGCAAACGCAGGCTTACTAATTATTATAAAAGAAACGTTATGGCAAATTTCAAATTATCACCATTTTATTGAGATACACTGAATGTTTAATAGTGCCGCTAATGTGTTTAATATTTAATAGGTAGGAATTTGTACAAACCAAATGACATATTTCACAGCTGCAATCGAAATAAATAATTTACGTGTCCTTTTATAATAGTAGTACTTGCTTAGAAAAAATTAAAAAATTAATATATTTTTGAGAAAAATATATTTACTTCTAATATAAAGCAACATTATAATTAAAAAATCACAAAAATATTTATTTATTTGTGTATTTAGTGTACAAATTAAGAACTTCAGGTGTGCCAAGTTACGATAAAACAGTTACAAATATTAAGGAGGTAAACAACACAAATAATAACGATATAGCTATTTTGAAAATAAATAACTTGAGTGTTTAAAATATCTTAATTAATGCTTCCTACAATAAACTACTTGAATGTTAAATTTGTTCGTATCCGGTTCGGTAGATTTTAAAATTGAAATGAGAAAACCATATATTACAAATGGTACTATTTCACAAAATGACTTACAAGAAACTAAGTATAAATGACTTCTTTTATACTCTTCTTAGTGCTGCACGTAAAAAACACATATTTTTAAAGTAGAATGATTATGCCGAATTTGGGAAAAGGAGCTGGGGACTCGGAGCATCGGAGCTGTTTATGCTCTCTCATTCCGGCCCCCCCCCCCGCGGCCATTTTCCCCTAAAAATTTCGCTTTTCCCCTCAAAAAATTTCCTTTTTCCCCTCAAAGTATCTCTTTTTTCCATAAAAATTCCCGTTTTTCCCTTAAAAAACACCAATCACCGCAGCTTTAAAAACGATTCCCCAAAAGGCAATTTTCGATTTATCGGAGAGATTTGGGGGGGTGTTTTTCTAGGTCAGAGCAGTGGCGGTCATATTTGTATAACAGGAATAAGGAATGCAAAATCAAAACAAGGGATCCTGGGTCCGGAGTCAGACCTAGCCGTAATCCTCCTTGGTTCTGTCAATCAGCTTGTCCGACTTTTACCCATATAGCCAAACATTACCGAAAATTCTAACAAAATTCCTAAAATATTTACAAAAATAATTAAAAATTTTATTTAAAAAATTATAAATTGTATATTTTAAATATTTGGCTTTGCAGGGGACGAGGTACTGGAACAGAACAGACACCATGTTATAAAATCACCCAACCACCAAGTTGGAAACAGGTGACCCCTTACCTTTACCCCTGACCTTGACCCTATAACCCTGCTCTTGGACAACCTTGAAAACAAATAATTCAAGAGGACATTGTAAAAATTTAATAAATTCATAAAATTCAGCGATCATACAGCATTATTAACTAGTAATGCCATTGTGGATCCATATTACCTTGACCGTTGACCTTATCCAGGTGACCTTTGACCTTGAAACCAAAAATGTATCGCAAATCGTTATGACTCCGTGAGGTGAACATCGATTTCGAAACATTCTACGGCTATACAGTCAATATAAATTGTGAATAGGAAGGCCTTCCTTTGATCATATCGAACATGGAGACGCGATCTGCATCATTGCTGCCTGATTGTCGACTATGTCGGTTCTTTGATTGAGTTTTTACCTTTGGTCAAAATGCTCGTTGACACGAAAGAATCACCTGTACAAAGAGTCTTTTCGCACGAGAAGAATTGCGACAATGGCCACACAGTTTATGCAAGGTAATAAATTGAAGAACGACATCAAGAACTCTAACGATTCGTCTATTGAGAGCCAGCAAATAATGCTGTCCAAACCCCCTGCTACATCGGTGGGTGATGATTCCACAGACGATTGTGACGAGACAGTTGACGGAATGACTGCAGTAGAGTCGGTTTGTGTGGAATTTACACTTGCAAGAATTTCACGTGAAATCGATGAACTTCAAAATAAAAGGTCGTAGAATTTAAATACTGATTATGACCATGCGACACGTACAAAGAAAAGTAAACTTGATATTGATGATGAAACAGGAGGTGAATATGATCATGAAGATATCATTGATTATAATGACTATGACTATGACGACAGTGTTGATGAAAATGATGACGATTTTCTCGATGCACTAATGAACCCCTCCACCACATTTGCTGCAACAAGCGACATGAAGAAGGCAGGAGATGCCAAGACTGCTAGTTACATATTTCCCGAAGACCCGAAAGAACTTGACGATAGACTCACTTTTGATTGACCTGCAAAAATGCGGAGATCTCTCACGCAATTTTGAATTATCTTCAATTATTAGAGAATTGAAGGGGAGAGTTTATATCATATGATGTCATGAATTGTTATTTGGAAATATTCTTAAAAAAAAATAGGCTGCCCTACCTGTAACTAATCTTATTCAAAATTTGACGATTTTCTGTTTAGTAGTTTCCGAGATATGATTGCGTGAGTGAGTGAAGAGATTTAGGCGACTCTTAACAGCGAAATCTTGAGGGCCGACGAGGGTGATTAAAGCTAGTTTAGATCAGCGCCGGAATGAATGTGCGGGGAAAATTGGAGAAACCCGATAAAACCCTCCAACCAGTGGTATCGTCTGGAACGTTTACCACGTGGGAAAATCTGAGAGTGACCCGGCTTGGGATAGAACATGATTTCGCCATGGTGGGAGGCGAGCAGGCTAACTGCTGAGCCACCGCGGCCCCAGATATGATTGAAGAAGTTAATTTATTAAAATGGCACTATCTTATTAAATGGTTTACAAAAGGGATTGTCAAATTGCGCATTTGTCTTAGAAAATAGTGGATGACTTTCTGCGAATAAGGGAATTAAATCCTGCAGTTATTAAGGTCAACAGACGATGTTTGGTTGAAATTTATTAAATGGTTTCGTTGATATTACATACCGACCTAAAATAATTAAATGCCCTCTATTTTGAAGAAATATTTCTTTTATATACTTAGATAATGACATTTTATCGTGGCATACAATAACATTAATTTGGTATTGAATTTGGCGGCAACATTTTGAGTTTTACAACTCAAAATATGAGGTTCTCCAAGAGGAACAGTTTTGTATTAACCAAATGCGGGATACACACACGCATATAAACACAGACACACATACACATTCAGACAGAAATGTGTACTCAACAGCCTATCATTTCTTCGTAACAATAGGCTTAGTAATATAAATGTTTATTGCTAAACGTTTTACATTCATGCTTATAAATGTGACGTTTGTAACTTATAATTTTCTTAATTACACATGCAAAGCTAAGATTATTCGGACATGGCTAATATTTTTGATTTTATTTAAACAACCCACTGGAAAACAGTTAGCAAGTAAAATTTCCTCCTTTGATTAATTTTTAAAACTAGCNAGATTTTATTTAAACAACCCACTGGAAAACAGTTAGCAAGTAAAATTTCCTCCTTTGATTAATTTTTAAAACTAGCTTCGAAGTCTCTTTTTGTACCGGATGGCTAAGCTAAGGTTGGTCTCCAAGCTGTTTACTTAATTCACACCTTCAAATGACACACGCATACAATACTTCCCCGATTTATGATCCTGAAAGATAGAAGTCTGAAAAAGTCTTAAGTGACCTCGGCCAAAATCACAAATTAACTTCTTCCAGCAAGAAATTTTTCTCCTAGAGATTTTCGTCTCAAGATGAAAGATAAGCCGCATAGTATATTTCGATAAGCCACATAGAATCTTTCGACAATTATCTTCCTCATATAAAGAAAAGTTTATTAATACAGCGAAAACAAATATTATTTGAAATGTGTTCAGAACTCACTATTTATTATATTTTTGTTTCGTCGAAAACTAGGTGAAACAGTTTGATGTTCCGACTGTCTGAGTAGTATGAATTTGTCAGTCTTGCTGACGCATTTTCCCGTGGGAAAGTGTGTCGGCCATTTTTGTTTCGTTTTGTTTGATAATGCTAGTTTTCCACAGACACGGAAATCATCTGACAGAGGATACAAATAGCAAGGAATGTCGGGAATGCAGGCGAAGTTCCTTGCTTCGTCGCATACAGAGAATATGAAGTGCAGTCCCACTATTCCAGACACAGAGTGCACGAAGTTTCTCCTTGAAGTACGCTCTCCTGTGCCAACATTTTCACGCTACAAATTTGGCGACGAGGAATCTGGGGCGCGGACGTCACAAGTTTNGTACGCTCTCCTGTGCCAACATTTTCACGCTACAAATTTGGCGACGAGGAATCTGGGGCGCGGACGTCACAAGTTTCCGGCGCGCAATATTGTCATGCAGCAGGCGTGTTGGCGCAACACTGGACTCGGAAATTCCTCATCTGCTCTGACCTCGTAAATATGCGCGCACGCTCGCAGGGAGGTAGCTTCAATTCCAAGCAGGNGTATGCTCTCCTGTGCCAACATTTTCACGCTACAAATTTGGCGACGAGGAATCTGGGGCGCGGACGTCACAAGTTTACGGCGCGCAATATTGTCATGCAGCAGGCGTGTTGTCGCAACACTGGACTTGGAAATTCCTCATCTGCTCTGACCTCGTAAATATGCGCGCACGCTCGCAGGGAGGTAGCTTCAATTCCAAGCAGGGATTCGCCGTGGTCGTTGCGTTGGCCATCTTATTTTGTCTACCACGTTTCTTGACATCGTCACTGAATGTTCGCTTGAGCTACGCAAGAACATGAGACTTGTTCTGAGTTAGGCACGTGTATGACTGAGCTTGCACCAAGCGTTGTGAATTTTGAAGTTATTACGTACAATGTGACAGTAGCCACGCCGCCGGTTGGTTTGGCATTATCGAATATTCATGTTACAATATTTCCAATCTTTTGACGGTTGGTTAATATAGCTATATAGAATTTTCATTCCCCCGACCTATGTAAAAATAATTGTTGTTAAATGCATAGCTCATTTTAGGTGTACGTAAAGTAAAATCTGTAAAATTATTGGCATTACCTATCAGTATTGTACGGTAGCTTCTGATTTGTGCGCGCTTATTAAATAATTCACTCCAACTGAAATAAATAAAAACCAAAATAAAAGGTAGATTTAAACAATGTGTACGATATCATAAAATAAGTTTTCTTTGTGACAATATTTCTTAGCTTATTTGAAATTAAAGTTTTAATGTATGAATGATAATTTTTTTCTGGGTGAAAATATTCGGATGTATTTCNTAAAATTATTGGCATTACCTATCAGTATTGTACGGTAGCTTCTGATTTGTGCGCGCTTATTAAATAATTCACTCCATCTGAAATAAATAAAAACAAAAATAAAAGGTAGATTTAAACAATGTGTACGATATCATAAAATAAGTTTTCTTTGTGACAATATTTGTTAGCTTATTTGAAATTAAAGTTTTAATGTATGAATGATAATTTTTTTCTGGGTGAAAATATTCGGATGTATTTCNGTTAGCTTATTTGAAATTAAAGTTTTAATGTATGAATGATAATTTTTTTCTGGGTGAAAATATTCGGATGTATTTCTTCAGAGTGCTTATATGTATAAGTTGAGCACCAATATTGGTCTTATGTGTCTGGTTTGTGTGAAGCCACGACATGGGGTACAATATCTCTACGTTTATCCCTCTCAGACAGAGTTTACGACAATACTTATCTGACGCTAAGCAGCGTCAGCGGCACTGGACGAGGAACCGTTTACGTCCAGCCTAACGGACAAAATGTGGGACGGCTATAAATCGAAGACATGCAAGGAAAGAGTTAAAACTCAGGAAGTCTCTCAAACACTCAGTAGAGTCCGCTATGCCACACTAGATAATAAATATTACAATTATTCAGGGAGGTTACAAGAACGTTGTAGTTTGTTAGCGGTTAGTTGGGGAACTCTTGAAAGCCTTCACTAATTTCTCATTTCTGCTCAAGTTTGCTGTTAAAAATTTGTGTACATTTACGTAAATGTAAGTAAATATTAGCAAACGTGATTCGTAATGACGAAAAAAAAACCTCAGCTCCTTAAATACAAAACACGGAAAGTCTATGCACTTTTTATAGCTTTTGGTTTACAAAACGAACAATGCCGAGTCTACACGAAACTTTATTCGGCACTCGAACAATATAATTATCGTTTCTGTGGAAGTTAGGATATCGACGTCACTAGAAACTATTCTTTCAAACATCAGAAAGTAGCAATAGGAATCTGTTAAAAATAACAATATAAAAACACTAAAAAATGAGTAGAATCTGGGAAAAAAAAAGTTTACAAATACCAATTATAGTCCACTCACGATNATATAAAAACACTAAAAAATGAGTAGAATCTGGGAAAAAAAAAGTTTACAAATACCAATTATAGTCCACTCACGATTACTTCCGACTTTTCTGAAGCCCTGCTTAAGTTCTACTTCTAGTATATTTCACCTCCTCATTGAAACAAAGCATAACCAAGTCTAGAAAATTACATCAAAGGGACAGCGCACCGCATTCGTGCACACTCACAGTGTAATAATATATTGCATAAGAACTATTTCTTACTAGGCATTAGCAAAACATTNACCGCATTCGTGCACACTCACAGTGTAATAATATATTGCATAAGAACTATTTCTTACTAGGCATTAGCAAAACATTCATTTTCTCACTTTTTTATTCATATCAATTATAAATGAAATATTATAATTCATAAACAAAATATAAACAAAAGTTCAACTAAACCAAAAATAATGTAGTTTTATGTTAACACAAGTATAAAACGCTTGTGATACTTGACAGGCTATATAGAAAGTAATAAAACACGTCATATATATGATTTTTCAAAGCTTTGATTCCAAAAGTGTAAAGAAACCGCGGATAGACTATAGTAATGTATTAAATACTTACCTTGTCACAGGAAGGACGTAGGAGATTGGTAGGAGTTACGGATTATAAAAATCCTGATTCGTGGTTTAATCACGCTCCAGGATAGAATATTTTAACTTTTGAAAATGTTTTTATTATATGACTAGTAAAACCCGCACATAAAAGAAAATTTGAGTTTTCTTGTATCTTATTCCAAGCATTAAGTAAAAAAAATACAAACAAATTTACGGAGTATTAAAAGAATTTTACGGAAAGTACGGTATTGAAAAAACAACGTGTACTTAATTATGCGGAGATTTTTGGAGAATTATTTTGCCATGGCTTTTGCGTAAAATAACGGTTATATTTTTTACAGTGGCATACTGTCATCCATTACCCAATCCAGTGATGCTGTGAAATAATGATAATTACNAACGGTTATATTTTTTACAGTGGCATACTGTCATCCATTACCCAATCCAGTGATGCTGTGAAATAATGATAATTACAAATACTAATTTTTTTTACTTAATCAAAAATCTACTTTTAATTATATGAAATAACAAAGATAGCTATTACATTTGATTCTCATTTCGAACATTGCGTTGTTATCAAGAATTCAGTACACAACTATTCTTTGTTGTAACCTCCATATATAACTATAGGTTTGCCTGCCAATATTTAAATTAAACAATTTGCAATTAACTGCAGAGAAAAATCTTTTACAAAAGTAGAGTCAAAATCGATCAAATAATTGCCACATAAGAACCGAGCTAATCAGACGTCAGTAAATAGATTATGCCGATCCGAGAACAAGGGCTGAAGTTTGCGGTTCTGCGGATCCACCGCCATTATGAAATTTACCGTTTTTCCTCAAAAATTGCCGTTTTCCCATCAAAATCTACCATTTTACTTTTGAAATATGTCTTTTCCTCTCAAAATTTCCCGTTTTCCCTAAAATTTTCCAGTTTTTCTAAATATTTAAAAAAAAAGTGCTTACAACTCAACGTGACTGCCGATTTTAGAGCCATTGAAAGATTTGGGGGTTTAATACTTGTAGCACACCACCCCCTCACACCACCTTGGCCCAGCTCACCTCACCCCCTTCCCGTTGCCCAAACATAAAAATTAAAGAAAAATTACAAAAACCTAAAAAATACTATAAATCAAGTAACGTATAACATAAGACGCCCTTCCATTCCTTACTTCACCATCAGCTTCCTCTCACTACATCTCCACGCCAAACCTTCTGGCAATTCTTATAACATAAATAAAAAATAAAAAATAAAAATTAAAAATTGAGGAACGTATAACGTTAACCTCACACCCACTTCACCACTCTAACCAACCACCCAACCCTTCACCAAAATCCACCCAGTCACAAAAATTCGGGAATAATTAAAAAAAAAATTCTCAAAATTGAAGAACCTATCAAATTAACCTCACACTCATCCTACCACTCTCACCTTACCACATACACACCGCCAAAACATAAAAATCAAGAAAAAATAAGAACAAAAAAATCTTTAAAATTAAAAAAATAATAATAACTATTTAAAGATGAATACATGTAGGAGGTCCAGGATTCTATGACAAATTGATCGACTAAGGTCTCGACACGACCGGCCCTCGACAGGTCGACCAGTGTCCATCACGTCAGCCATGTTGGATCCAGGGGACCTTGAGCTGTGACCTTGATCTTTAAAACATGAACATGCCCGTGACATTGAATAACTTTGAAAAAAATCGAAAAGCCCAAAACAAATGAGGACAACTGTAAAATTTTTTCATAATACAAACATTTATGAAATAATTCTAAAAATATTTCAAATTTATTTAAAAAACATACATTTCTGGACGTTTCCACAGCTCCATTTCCAGTATACGACTGCCCTCACCAGCGTTTGGGAGGCTCATTTTTCAAGGGCAGAACAGTGGCGTCCATATTGGTTTAAAAGCCATAGGGTATGTCGAATAAAAAATTTGTATTTATTATCTGATTTTAAAAACTGTTTTTATTAAAAATTAAATAATTATTTTTCATTTGCATTGAAATTATACTAAGAGTATTGAGGAAACATGAAGAAAATTCGCATTCAGTTACTACATTTCCAGTATACACTCGTGAAGTTTAAGTATTATATACCAGAAGATGTATATTATTCATTGTCTCGACTCTTCTCTAATTATAAGTATGTTACTTAAAATTATTATTTAAATGAATNCGTTCTGGAGTTATAGCGTCAGGAAGGAAAACCCGACTTATTTTTATATAGTAGATATATGTGACCAATCCAAGGTCATCATACGAGTATCAAATGCCTGCCCAAGCCATATTATAATCATGGTATCGATCAGCATCTGCCATAACTTTTATAGGCCTACTTAGCGTTAATTGTAATACCAATTGTGCTAGGCCCTTATGATTTGGAATGTACGAGGGCGATAAACAGTCATATCTCCTGTGCTCTTCTTGAACATTCATCCATCAATTTTTCCCAATCTTTACATAAATCCGCACCACAATAAGCACCATACACCCCAATCGACACCAATATATACGAATCCACAACAATTCACACCAATCCGTATACCAATCTATACCATTCCGCACATCCATACGTACGTTAATCCACACACCAATATACACACCAATCCACACCAATCCGCACCAATCCATGCACCAATCCACACTAATCCACACAAATCCACACCAATCGATACACCAATCCAAACCAATCCATACCAATCCACACTTCAATGCATGCCAATCGATAACAATCCACACATCAATCCATACCAATCCACACATCAATCCATACCAATCCACACATCAATCCACACATCTATCCATACCAATACACAGAACAATCTAGACGCCAATCCGCACCAATCCACATAAATTCGCTCCAATCCACACCAATTCGCACCAATTCACACCAATCCGTACCAATCCACACAGATCCGCACCAATCTACATCAATCTGCACCAATCCACATACCAATCCACACCAATGCACACACCAATCCACACCAATCCACACACAAATCCTCACTATTCCTCCAATCAATCCCAACCCTTCGATCAATCCCAATTCTAAGATCGATTCNCAATCCACACACAAATCCTCACTATTCCTCCAATCAATCCCAACCCTTCGATCAATCCCAATTCTAAGATCGATTCTTCAATCAATAATTCGGTTTGTCTCCCACCCATATGTATAGAAAATACATTCGTTCGCTATCGGTTTCCAAATTTATACATGTCGACAGAACTAATGTTTTTATAAAGTGATCTATTCATACATTTTCATTCTAAAGTCTTTATTATCATTCTACATGCAGATCTTTATGTTAATAGCCGAGTGTTCATAGCACCACTTTAATGTTGTGAGGGAAATAAGTATACGGCACACAAAAATAAATAAAAACCAANAGCCGAGTGTTCATAGCACCACTTTAATGTTGTGAGGGAAATAAGTATACGGCACACAAAAATAAATAAAAACCAATTACTTTATAATAAAATATTATTATTTTGTAATTACTATTTTATAAGAAATCAGTAAAACACATTATGCGGTATAACCCCGGTCCTTCAGTTTACTAATTATTGAAAATATCTCATTGATGTACGAGAGACGTCCACTTTTTTTAAGGTCAATTAAAGATCATGTATTTCTATATTTATGTATACATAATTATGTGTGTGTTTTCTTCTGGGGCGAAAGGGTATGTGAGTTTTCTCAGAGAGCTCCTTTATTTTGTACATATAAATTTAATTGTGGAAGGCCTTTTGTGGGTACAAGTTGACGTTCTAACACTGCGAGGTAAACATAGATTTGGAAGCGCTATCTCGTCATAGAACGAAGTTGAATTTTGAATACGACCTCAACGATCATGGATCCGAGACTGCGTCATCGCTAACTAGTTGGCCAGTGGCGATTCTGCGATCGAGTTTTCACCTGTGCTCAAAATGCTCATTTGAACGAGAGAACGGCCTGTACGAAGAGTCCTTTCGCGCGATGAAGCATTATGACATTGGTTCCATGCAATTTGTGTAAGGCGATACATTGCAATAACATACCTAGATCTGTAGGGATTCATCTACTGAGAGTTAGCAAGTGTTGCCGGCAATACCTCTTGCTGCATCGATGGGTATCGATTTGACAGGTGATTGTGTTGAGATAGTTAATGCTAAACACGGAATGAATGCAGTAGAGTCGGCTTGTGTGGAATGTACACTTGCAAGACTTTNGTTGAGATAGTTAATGCTAAACACGGAATGAATGCAGTAGAGTCGGCTTGTGTGGAATGTACACTTGCAAGACTTTAGCGTGAAGTCAACGAACATTTAAATAAACGGTCGTTGGCTCTAAACACTGATGAGCAAACAACTCCCGCTACAAAGGAAAGCTAATTTAATGTAGTATNTATAAACGGTCGTTGGCTCTAAACACTGATGAGCAAACAACTCCCGCTACAAAGGAAAGCTAATTTAATGTAGTATACAAAACAGGAGGTGAAAATGATCATGCAGAGAGCTTTGATGGAAATGAACATGAAGAAGTGATAGTGCTGAAGACGATGATGACGATTTTCTCGATGCACTGACACACCGCTCAAACACATTTTCTGCAACAAGCGACATGAATGAGGCAGAAGAAGCCAAGAGTACTGGCTACCTATTTCCCGTAGACCCGAAAAAACTTGTTCATTGACTAAGATATTCGAGTGACCTTAAAAAAGTGGGGAGCTCTCGCACCTTAAGAGATATCTTCAATCATTAGTAATCTGAAGGACCGTGGATATATCGCATGATGTGATGAACTACTTTCTTATTAAATTGTCATTATAAAATAATAATATATTTTTTAAAAGTAATTGGTTTTTTTTGTATGTCGTATACTTTTATCCCTCACAACTTTAAAGTGGTGCTAGGAGCACTTAAATATTAAATGAAAGATCTGCATTTAGAATGATAATAAAGACTTAAGTATAAAAATCCACGAACAATTGACTGCATAAAATACATTAATTCTGTAGACATTTATAAATTTGGTGAACGATAACGAACAAATGTAACTTCTATACATATGGGTGGGGGACAAACCGAAGGATTGATCGAANTAAATTTGGTGAACGATAACGAACAAATGTAACTTCTATACATATGGGTGGGGGACAAACCGAAGGATTGATCGAAGGTTTGAACAAAGGATTGGGATTTATCAAAGGATTGAGATTAATCGTAGGATTGGGATTGATCGAAGTAATGGCGAGGATTGGTATGTGGATTGGTTTGCAGATTTTTGTATATTGGTGTGTTCATAGGTGTATATTGGTGTGTGGATTGGTGTTTGGATANTGTGGATTGGTTTGCAGATTTTTGTATATTGGTGTGTTCATAGGTGTATATTGGTGTGTGGATTGGTGTTTGGATAGGTGTGTAGGTTGTTGTGAATTGGTGTGTGAAATGGAGTGGATAGGTGTCTTGATAGGTGTGTGGATAGGTGTAGATTGGTAAATGGATTGGTGTGGATTTGTACATGGATGGTTTTGGAATTGTGTTTATATTGGTGTGGATTGGTGTTTGGATTGGTGTGTGGGTTGGTGTAGATTTGTGTGTGGATTGGTATGGATTTGTGTGGGGATTGGTGTGGATTTGTATGTGGATTGTTATGGGTTGTGTGGAAAGCTTATTGCGGTGCCGATTGCAGTGCTGAGTGTGGTGCTGATTGTGGTGCACGTGGCGCAGATTTTGGTGCATGTGGTACTGATTTTGGTGCTTATCTTGGTGCATGTGCTGCTTATTATTGTGTGTGGATTGTTGTGGATTAGTGTGTGTATTGGTGTGGAGATTGGCATGGTTTGGTATGGTTGGTGTGTGGATAGGTGTGGATTGGTGTGTGAATTGTTTTGGATTCGTAAGTGGATTGAAGTAGATTGGTGTGTTTGTGTGAGGTGCTGATTGTGGTACTGATTTATGGGAAGATNGAATTGTTGTGGATTCGTAAGTGGATTGAAGTAGATTGGTGTGTTTGTGTGAGGTGCTGATTGTGGTAGTGATTTATGGGAAGATTGCGAAATATTGATGGATTTATGTTCAAGGCGAGCACAGGAGTTAAGACTGTTTATCGCCCTCGAACATTCCAAATTTTAAGGGCCTAGCTCTGTTGGTATTTCAAATAAGCTAAGTATGCCTATAAAAGCTATGGCAGATGCTGATCAATACCACGATTATATCATGGCTTGGGCAGGCGGTTGCTACTCGTATGACGGCCTTGGATTGGTCACTTATTTTTATATTAAATTAATAATTTTGAGGACCATACTTATAAATACAGTAGAGTCGAGACAATGAATAATTTACATTTTCTGGCATCATATAAACTTAGACTTCCTGAGAGTAAACTGGAAATGTCGTAACTGAATGAAAGTTTTTTGCATTATTCTGCATAAATATAATTTCAGTTAAAATAAAAATAAATAAATCATTTTTTAATTAAAAAATAATTTTTGAAATAGGATAGTAAATACATATTTTTGATTTGACATATCCTATGCCTATTTAGTCAATATGGCCACCACTGTTCTGCCCTCAAAAAGCGAGTTTCCCAAACACTAGTGACGGCAGTCGTATATTGCATATGGAGCTGTGGTAACGTCCAGAAATGTAAGTTTCTTAAAATAATTTTGAAATATTCATAAATATGTATTTATAATTTTTCATATAATTTATAAATTTTTAAAATTTTTATAATTTTTGAAATTTTTTGAAAATTTTTGGTTTCATGTTTATTAAAGGTTATGGGCATGGGTTCAAGGTCAAGTTCACCGGTCAAAATCAAGGTCACCTGGATTCAACATGGCTGACGAGATGGATACAGGTCAACCTGTCGAGGGCCGGTCATGTCGGGAGCTTAGTCGATCCACATGTCATAGAATCCCGGACCTCCTAAATGTACATCTTGAAATAATTTTTGAATTTTTTGAGTTTTTTTAATTTTTGAGTTTTTTTATTTTTTGTTTTCATTAATTTTTTATGTTTTAGCTGTGGGAAGGGGGTGAGGTGAGTGTGCCTGGATGAGTGTAAGGTTAATTTCTTATGTTGTTCAATTTTTAGAATCTATTTTTTTCGATCATTTCCGAATTTTTGTGACTGGGTGGATTGCGTTGAGGAGGTAGTTGATTGGTTAGAGTGGTAAAGTGAGTGTGAGGTTATCGTTATATGTTCCTCGATTTTAATTGTTTTTATTTTATTTTAAAGGAATTTCCAGGATTTGTGGAGTGGAGATATTGTGAGGGCATGTTGATGGTGGGGTGAGAATGGAAGGGCGTTTAATGTTATATGTGTAATATTTTTTTAGGTTTTTGTAATTTTTCATGTTTGGACTACGGGAAGAGGATGAGGTGAGCTTGGTTATGGCGGAGTGAGGGGATTGTCGGCTACAAGTACTAAGCAAGCCCCCCAAACCTTTCAAATTGTTCAAAAATTGACTTTCGGGGCTTTCAGTCAGCTACATAGAGGAGAAAGCACTTTTTTTTTCACAAATATTTGGAAAAAACGGGACATTTTTAGGGAAAAAGGGAACTTTTGATTGAAAAAGACGGAGTTCAAGGGTAAGTGGTCGATTTTGATGGGTAAACGGGAAATTTTGAGGGAAAACGGGAAATTTCAAGATGGCGGTGGATCCTCAGATCCGCAGCTCTCAGCCCTTAACCTCGGGTCGGCATAANCACTTTTATTTTCACAAATATTTGGAAAAAACGGGACATTTTTAGGGAAAAAGGGAACTTTTGATTGAAAAAGACGTAGTTCAAGGGTAAGTGGTCGATTTTGATGGGTAAACGGGAAATTTTGAGAGAAAACGGGAAATTTCAAGATGGCGGTGGATCCTCAGATCCGCAGCTCTCAGCCCTTAACCTCGGGTCGGCATAATATATCTACTGGCGTCCTTAACTAAGCCAACTGTTGACACAGGGAAACCAAATTTATGATGCGAATGATGTAGGCAGCACCTATTCTCATGGGTTGACTGGACGAAATGTTTTCCTTTTAAAAATATACCACATTTTCGTAAATTGTCGTTGGCATACAGTTGGAAAAGTGGCCCTCATGCATGTGATAATCAGACGTGTCTCTTCGCGAGCCGCGCACACCCGTGGACGGACCAGTTTACGAGCTGGTTTGCGAGCAGCAGCCTTTCGTGTTCGGTAAACTCTTATAGATTCAAAACACGTCTCCGGTCTCTAATTGTGTCTCATTTTATAAAATATCTTACTCTGTAGCAGAATTTCCCTCCCGCTTGTGCATAGTTCATTGTAAGTTCCTTACTTTTTCAAGTGGTTAAAATTACGTTTTCAATTACTGGCATCCTAAATAGTTAAATTCTGCAGGATGTTACAATTCAGCTGGAATCACACCTCCTGATGTGCTCTGATGAGTGGCAATACATTTTAAATGTAGTGCAGCTGAACAAAATAAACTCCAATCACTTTTCAGGTACCAGTTACCAAGGCACCAAAACAAAGACTCAGATATAGAGTAAAATTACTACACCGTTCTACTGTCTTGATCGAATATCCATATATATATACTCAGATTAACTCTTTTGAAAACAAAGGTGAAAGATCTAGATGAATGAGTACATATACTAGGAGTCCAGTACAAGGTAATGTCAACGATGAACACTATTTCACTCATAAGATTAAGAACATTGGCATAACTAAGGTATATCGAAAAAATAAAGGCAGGTGACTTCCGACACATTTACACGTATTAGTGGTATAAGATTACGGCTACATTCATAGAAAATCTTGTTTGAGAAGGTATTTTGGTAAAGATCCGGTTAAATATTTCGTTAATNCGATTACGGCTACATTCATAGAAAATCTTGTTTGAGAAGGTATTTTGGTAAAGATCCGGTTAAATATTTCGTTAATGGTCTTTAAATTTCATATACTTTACACGTACTTTAAGCGATGCGTTTGTAAAAATAGATTTGTGTATCCATAATAGTATATGTGAAAATGTGTGTTTGAATCTCATTCCATTATGGGAGGGAAATGCAGTAGGTCATCTTTTTACAAGGGAAAGCTAGCAAAGGTTCTGTATATTAAGGAACGCGATGTGACGCTTTTAATGTTTTCATTCGACTGAAAAAAATTTTAACTCGCCTCACGAGTAGTAAATTAACGTCTCTGTCATCAAGTAGTTGACATGGTTTGATATAGCTGACTGTAAGGAAAATAAAGGTGGAAAAATTAACTAAGATTTTTATTTCTTATTAGTTTGGCATACGTAGCCGATGTGACCTGATGGCTGGCATGTGGTAGACGTCTTACAGCAACGTCATATCTGCAGGCAAGCGAGAAAAATACTGAGTGGTGCATGCCTGGCATAGGTCACAACATCCCACCTCTGTCTTCGTTGGTGGGACTTAGCTCAGCAATCGGCAAATGCTAATTGAGAAGCACCTCAGTTTTGACAACGTACCGCAACTGTAATCTTCTGTTTTCCAATTGGTTTCCAATTCATAANAATTGAGAAGCACCTCAGTTTTGACAACGTACCGCAACTGTAATCTTCTGTTTTCCAATTGGTTTCCAATTCATAAAAATCGTGGCTTCCAAACAGTACACGGGAGAGGTTTTTATGGGTTTTAAACTCCTAAATTACAGACTCGACCAAATTTTATTTTTACAATTTGATCACGAGTAACGGATAGTGGCAGAAAAGAAAAACTTCTCACAAACCTAATTCATAACTTCGCCTAATAGCCTACCTCATATATTTCTTCGTCCAATAATTCATTTGTTATTCAGATATTATATATTGGTTTATTCATCTGCGTTTTTAATTGATTTATGCATTTATATTTATTGTAATATATTATAATATCCCAGTATTATGCCAGTAATTCTTTAAGTTCATTAATACTATATTTTAATTATGTTTGCATGTATTATTGTTGCAGTTATTGGCTGAGTGCATGGAAATTATAAGTATTAACTTTGTATACAAAGAGGCATAAATTAATATATATTAATTTACACAAATTTAAATAATATTTTGGTTTAGATAGAATATGTATAGTTTCTTTCAATCACTAAAAGCACATGAATGTTTCTGGAATGCAAAACATTTTTTCCAAATTTGATTTTGAATGTTTATATTTTATAACAATATTCAAACCCTTCTTTTCACTAAGTCATATTTGCGCACCTGCTTCCTTGGAGGTGATGAGTTTTTGGGATACATGTNATTCAAACCCTTCTTTTCACTAAGTCATATTTGCGCACCTGCTTCCTTGGAGGTGATGAGTTTTTGGGATACATGTATATCCTCAAGCCGAACTCCTGAAGAAACCTTACGCATGCGCCAGGAATAGTTCGTCAGTTGTCTATTCTGCAGTAATTCGCCAAAATAAAGTTTTAAGATTTTTTTTCCTATTTGGTTTGAAGAGTTCTGGAATGTGTTTTGCTAAACGATGAAATCACTCTATTGGACAACATTTAGGCGAGGGAAAAGAGAGAGAGAAAGCGACAGAAAAACTTGTATAAGATATACGTGCTGCTTTCCTTGATGGAGATGTCCTAGTGTGGGTTAAAAGATAGTACATATCTTCCAGCTTTAGGGAACAGAACCTTTGTTGGAGCAGCAATGTATCTTGAAGATATTTCTTACNAGATAGTACATATCTTCCAGCTTTAGGGAACAGAACCTTTGTTGGAGCAGCAATGTATCTTGAAGATATTTCTTACAAATGTAAGGGTTTTTAATATTTTGAAGTTTTGGTAGTTAAGTCAGATCGTGTGTCCTATTTAAGTTTTTGTTGTCAGAAGTTTGAACATATTTAAGCTAGCTGTATTTGTACTTCCAAACTGAATTTAAATAATAAAACAACTTGAATGAGGTACGGAAACATATAAATACCTTTGCTGCAGGAATAACTCATAGTAAATAGGTAGTGATCTGAATCTACGCACCAAAACTATTGTAATGGAGTCCAAACATGAGGATCTTGGTGCTTCTGACAGGGTTCTATAGGTGGCATGGCCTCTTATGGGGCTTAGGCAGGTGGTAACTTGATCACGCATGGTTACATAATACAGTAAAGATATACCTAGAATGGAATTACCCAGAGTAATGGTTCTGACCACTCTAGCAGGTAAGAATTTGTAGTTCAGGGTATGAACACCACGTGGTGCTAGTCCATTGTCGCGGCGGCTGCGTGGGGANCAGCAGGTAAGAATTTGTAGTTCAGGGTATGAACACCACGTGGTGCTAGTCCATTGTCGCGGCGGCTGCGTGGGGAATACGGCAGCGTTGCCACTGTGACATCTACCCTCTCTCTCTCCCATACTCTATCTCTGTCATTGTCAGAACAAACTCCACAACAGTAGAACCTGTTCAGAATGTCTGCTATACCCACGAAACTGGGACAGACAAGATGGTGGATACCCTGGTAGTTACCTCAAGCCGTATAAGTCCGTTTACGAAAATATTATGAATTCCGTAAAACGCACGCATGTACAAAATGAAACTTAATGCACGCGTAAGTAACAGGAAACGTTGCAAATTACTCGCATAGTCATAAGAAAACAATAAACACAACTTTACAAAGACACGATAATTGTGAGGTTAAGTAATGTACATCCATTATCTTACGCAAGTTCTCCTGCTGTGGGTGTAGCTCAGCGGGTTAGTGCGAGGGTCAGTGCCACATAATGTTAGGCTATGGCNACGCAAGTTCTCCTGCTGTGGGTGTAGCTCAGCGGGTTAGTGCGAGGGTCAGTGCCACATAATGTTAGGCTATGGCACTCAAACGTCCATCGGGTAACAAAATTTTTATGTGATATATTATTGCTGTTTATTACATGTGCTATTGTTAGTTAACGTTTATTTCAAGAATCACTTTGTCTAAATGCAATAATACGTAAGAAACAGCACAGTGCCATCGACTAGCTGTTTGGTGNCGCTCAAACGTCCATCGGGTAACAAAATCTTTTATGTGATATATTATTGCTGTTTATTACATGTGCTATTGTTAGTTAACGTTTATTTCAAGAATCACTTTGTCTAAATGCAATAATACGTAAGAAACAGCACAGTGCCATCGACTAGCTGTTTGGTGATAATAGGTTTCTAGAGTAGATAATTTGAGATGTGTAGCATGAGTAATGTTAACAGACATACATAAAAGCCTAAAGTATAATTTTGTGATAGTTTTGCCTGTATTTGACCTTCTAACTATAAAAGCTTGTGTTAATTTACTGAAAGCACAAGATTGATTATTATGCTCATTAAAGATACAGGGCCATAGCCGAGGGGATGGGGTTATATCGATACACGTAATGCCCCCCACCCAACCCACCAACCAAAATGAAAATATAATATTCAAAAATTAAATTTGAAAGCAAAATTATAACTTTTGTTTTATTTTAATATAAGAAACGTGTGATCCCTCTTGAATATGATGGAAGTTTATAGCTTTTTGTGGTTCCATAACTGTATATTAGCCCATTAAATATAAATAATATTTTTACAATGAATTTGTAATATTACAGGTTTCGTATTTTGTCCAAAAATAGAAATATGAAATCTTTCTTCCACCCCCTCCACAAGTAAATTCCTGGCAAGGCTTTTTAAAATAATTTGCTAATTTTTTAAGGAGTGGCATAAATGTCCATCGTACTGATACCTGCCAAATGCTGAAGTTTGGAAGTAGGTATTGATTCTGCTCTGCGGCGTGAGGCGCCAGCACTTGATGCTAGCCCTCAGTGATAGGGCGTACAAATACGTCGACACTTGTCTCTAGGTCCAATTTACTAATAACATACACTATACTTGTGAGTTCATATAATCGAGTTTTATTGTTGCTTGAACAGGTTAACTGGTACATGAACTCACGAGACAAAACTCCCCTCCCTTTTCTGTACGTAGATTACGTGATACTTGGCGCGGCGAATTTGCGATTCGGGGGAGGGGGGGATGATTCTTCGCCCTTGGTGTAGAACTACTTATCTGACACTGCAGCGCTGTATTCCCTCGGCTGGCGGCTTGGAACTGCTCTCGAACTGGGTGGCCGTCTTGGCGCCTGGCTTCGAAGTTCCTTCTTCCAGGGTCCACGCAGTACTCTGCGCCTGACGATGGCCGGCTGCCGTCGACGTCTGGTCGCGGATTCGCTCTGTCCTCTTCCGTTTCCGTCGGCCGACTGCCCCGCTTGGTCCTGCTCCTCGTGGTTATGAAGGCTTGATCACCATATTCAACCTCCCCCTTCTCTGCACATGGTAAGGGGTGCTTGTCGTCGTCCTGGGTCATAAAACACGTGACCGCTGCTCGTGTGGTCCGCAGCCAGCGTGGCGTCGTCCCTTGGTTCTGGCCTGGAAGTTTATTGTCCCGTTCTGCACGCATGTCCGCTAAAAGCTCTCATGGTTTATTGCGGTATAAGCCCGGGACAGGCCCAGCTGGTGGTGGGATCTCGGTGTCCCTTGGGCAGCTGCAAAATGCAGCTGTGTCCACGCCCTGGTGCCTTCCGTTGTCTCCGGATGTCGTCTGCACGTGCAGGAACAGTTGCACGTGCAGAAACCTTTGGTAGGGTGCCTTTGCAGCTGCGAGGCTCCTGGCGTCACTCTGCCGGCACGTCCACAAAACCCTTAATCCTTATTGCGGTCGTACGCCCGCGAGCTTCGCCAGAGCGTGTGTTCTGACGAATAAAATATAGGGACGCAGAATGCGTCAGTACACACATGTGAATAAAGTACCTTGTGTTCCATACATAACCAGTGCCGTCACTTATGTCATGTTCCATACATTAATAGTACTCGTACATATAAATCTAAATAAGTGCAGTCTTTAGGGAAAAGAAACAATCTTAGTACATTTGGATGCACCACTAAGCTCCTAAATAGAACATTAGGTTGCATTTTTACCCCTGACCAACTGCGAGTTGTTTTTCCAGCAATTTACAATTTTTTGTTAACACTTTAGGTAACATGTAGGTATGAACTGATGTGTTCTTTTTCCTCTTCGGCTATAGAAACTTCTATGCCTTCTATTGTACCCATGGGTACAACAGAAGGTAACAGAAATTGCGTATCATGTAGTGCCGGCTGAAAGGACTCACACGGGAACATTTATGTAATATTATATGCTGCGTGGCGTGAATTTTATATGCAGCACGCCTCCCGCAGAATTCAGGCACCTTAAACTTTATAAAACCATTTTTAAATATCAGATGACGTACTGTTTTGAAAAGATAATACATAAATACCACTAGTATCTAAGTAACATATTAAAATTATCACTTTTAAGTGGTAGGGGGTGCTAGTAAAGAGGAGAGAAAACCCACGATGTACGAATCGAAAATAAATTTGTTGTATGGATTAACACTCTTCGTTATTAAGATGAACGTACATGTTATAAAATTAATTTCGTTAGTATAGTATAATGGTGCAAAGAAAATGAGTGGTCGTTAACAAAAAAGGATTTATTAATTCAATAAAACATGGAGCACAGAGAACATTACTACTTTTAGGAACAGTAAATTATTATTTTGTAAATATATCACAAAGTTAACACACAAGAATTCCCTACTGTCACAAATAATTTTAATTGTTACCAATTGTTCTTTAATTGTTATCATTATCCATTTGTAGNCAAGAATTCCCTACTGTCACAAATAATTTTAATTGTTACCAATTGTTCTTTAATTGTTATCATTATCCATTTGTAGACTAGGACACGAACAACATTCCAGAATACATGAATACATTTTGACACAGTGAAGGTATTTAAAAATTAATTTCTATTCTTCTTGGTAACAACTGTACACTATGAACAGAGAANAATTTTGACACAGTGAAGGTATTTAAAAATTAATTTCTATTCTTCTTGGTAACAACTGTACACTATGAACAGAGAAATTGTTTGATTCGACTGCGTTTAAACACACCTGCGTACTTTAATTTAGCGTAGGTAGCGAAGTATAAAGTAAAACTGGGTTTACAATATAAAAGTTAAGCGTTAAATTATGCGTTTAGACGTGTGCAGAAGAAACGAAAGTGTATTTCCTCATGTATTGGTTTCCATTGTAATTTAGCAGGTCGTGTGTGTGGTTGGGATATTTTGATACGTTGAAAGAAATAGTTATATTTTATATCTGAAGTGAAACTTGTGAGGCGATGACCACTCAACACTGTTCTTGACGGAGAACGGTTATTTAGAGTATTGTAAGTATAAACAATATTANTGTGAGGCGATGACCACTCAACACTGTTCTTGACGGAGAACGGTTATTTAGAGTATTGTAAGTATAAACAATATTAAAACGTCGTGTGTGTATGAACATGTTAACGATGATATTTCTTCAGAAAAAATAATCCTCTATGATTTAAAATGTCGGCTTTAAAGTATGACTTACTTAAATATTGTTGTGATATACAATGTTACGTTAGGNGCCTCTATGATTTAAAATGTCGGCTTTAAAGTATGACTTACTTAAATATTGTTGTGATATACAATGTTACGTTAGGAATAAAGGTAAATATAACAGGCTAGGCGCCTACTTCCATTGGCTAGAATTAAGAATGAAAACAATATTGGACTCTGAAAATACAGAATATGTGTTTCCGTATGACAGATAAGCGCATACTGCATAATTCTTAATGCATAGTTTAATTTATTGTAAACTTTACTTAACTATTAGCGATTGACAGAAAATTATTGCATTCTGCCGATGTTTAGTGTAGAAATAGTTATATTTGGCAATGTAGTCTAAAGTATGATATTGTGACTCTCTTTGCTATGTCTAGTTTTCATGCGTTCGCTAGTGTTAAAATTACCGATAATAACTTCAGTGTCAACGTTTTTCGCACTGTTATGAGTTCGAGGTTTCAATGTAGAATATAAAGTTGTGCGCTGTGTTACACTCGCGTAAGTGTTAACGCACATAGCTACCAGCTTTTCAGACAATAATCACTCATGCACATCATCATTGTAAACATGGATCTTACATAGACGGAAATTGCATTGTCGCTTAAAAATAAACATATGTTAGAGTTGAGCCTTATACGTGATCAGCAATGACCTTTTNGACGGAAATTGCATTGTCGCTTAAAAATAAACATATGTTAGAGTTGAGCCTTATACGTGATCAGCAATGACCTTTTTCCCGCAGTATGCATAATATATTATGCTTAATGAGTTGTACACTCATACAGAGTTCGCATTCGTCCAAGTACGTAAATGTTGTACATGTCTCGGGAAATGACATACGCACGTACACGGGGAAACGAATGCGTGTACGTGTCGCGCCCTTACAGCCTATAGGCTGTTAAAAAGCTATTTTTGTGTAGTTCATAATTGTTATTTCTAAAATACATTTTTCTAAAGAGTGGTATGGAGGCACTAACTTTTGTAAAAAGCCAATGAGAAATGTCCTTAACAATGTATACTCTTGAACCTTTAATAATCTAGAAGAGCCGGGATAAACATAACCAGTTTTCATCGTGATATGTTATAAACCGGGCGTGGCAATGCATTTATAGTTAACATGCAGGGTAGTGATAACACTGCCAATTTTTTACAAGGCAAAGCATGGATGAGTGTAAAAGTAATATGAAAATTCGAAAATGCATTTTTATTTATACCATTATAAGTGCTAAAATAACATTTGTCTTTAGTTTTTACCAGTTGTATTAATACATTATAGATAAATGTGTTTAATTAGGCAAATACTTCTTCATTTCTTTCTTGGAAAAATGTCTGTATTTGAATTATAGCAACACTTTCATTTTCATGCGATTTTCAGCTACAGCCTCTAATAAGTTGATAATTTTAAATCTATGCGCCGTGGTTCCAGTAAAGATTCAGTTTTTGTTTTCCGTCTAAATGCTCAGTCAGAATCTTATCAGCTGGCTTGTTGCTGTACGGGATGCAAATAAGTATGTCTGTCGGAATGTTTCAAGTATCGAGCCGAGTGGAGTATGCTTTTATACCTAAGTGCATTCCTAGGTTCAGGCAGAGATTTAATGACACCTGAATTGTCAAATCTAACGTACTGAATATTTTTACGAATAGTCACATTTGTAGTAGTCCACAACCCAAAACTATAAACACAAAGTCAATTTGCAGAACTTTGTGTGTCTAACATATACATATTTTTCGACAGGTGAACAATCATTTCCTGTAAATNAAAAGTCAATTTGCAGAACTTTGTGTGTCTAACATATACATATTTTTCGACAGGTGAACAATCATTTCCTGTAAATTTCCTTTCACATAAGAACGGAATGAAAAACGCTACTATAATGTATGACATCATTCATGATTAATATCAAATTTGTAATTGTAAGTGCTAACAGTGCTCTTATTTTATCATAAACACCTAAGTTTAGTAATGTAATACATTAGAATAAAAAACAATTAACATTGTATATTTATGATAATTCATTTTTGCAGAGGTAAATAAAACCAAATGGTAGTTGATATCGCTGCCAATTCCAGCTAGTACAGAATTCTATGACAGAAACGCAACAGGCGATGGTCGCCACTAGTAAATCAGGAGTTGGGTATTCACAGCTGCAACGAAAGCTGATAACTCGGTGTGACAAGCTCGCCTTTAGCAGAACGTGAACGAACATGTGGGTAGACCGAGGCCAGGATGATGGCCTACATTTACTGGCTGAGTAACTGGCAACACCGTGTAAGTGGTGCGATATTTTGACTGCTGCGTCGCCTGCTATCTGCTAATTCCCAGTAGAGAACACTAGCAGTCCTCTAAATCAACCCAAGAACTAACACAAAAAACTGGTCAGACATTTCCTTAGCACATTGCCTCTCTAGTGTATATATTTACTCAATGGTTACATAGTGGTTCCGTATTTGGTCGTGAAAAACAATAGGCCTACTTCATTCCTCTTCCAACTGCGCACAGAGGTCGACAAGAGTCGTCGCAAGCGTTGGGTGCTCGAGAAGACGCCGCCAGATCTGGTACTTCTTACTTGCACAACTTTATAACGAATGTTTGGAGTATTCACGATAAAAAAAACGAGGGATTGATCAATTAATTTTTTTTGTTGTCACCGCCTTGATACCTGTGAAAAATCTCTGATGNGATAAAAAAAACGAGGGATTGATCAATTAATTTTTTTTGTTGTCACCGCCTTGATACCTGTGAAAAATCTCTGATGGCGAAAAACTTTATATAATCAAAATTTTACCTGAGTTCACAAATATCAGTAATATTTTAGAGGATTTATAGGGAGACCCCCTGTAGCGTAGCGCATTGTTTTGATGTAAGAACTAGGGTTGCCACCCGTACTTTATAATAAAGTATTGTACTCTATTTCGGTCAAACGTACTTTATACTTTATGAGGACAATAAAGTACGTGAAAATACTTTATTTTACCTATTTCGACGTTTGAAGGNGATAAAAAAAACGAGGGATTGATCAGTTAATTTTTTTTGTTGTCACCGCCTTGATACCTGTGAAAAATCTCTGATGACGAAAAACTTTATATAATCAAAATTTTACCTGAGTTCACAAATATCAGTTATATTTTAGAGGATTTATAGGGAGACCGCCTGTAGCGTAGCGCATTGTTTTGATGTAAGAACCCCCAATAGTGCAGGTTTGTTTAAAATTATGTTATTGAACTTAAACACCTCGACTCCAGTATAAGTGAAATTAATTATTATAATTAAATTTCTCTCTAAAAAATACAGCAATGTTTTACTTTACAAGTGTATACAAATTTTCTTGATTTTGCATAGCTGTGTTTTGTATAAATGTAATATCTTACTTTTATTTTCACATTGTCTAATAACCACTTAAATGGCTATTGCAAATAGCACGGAAGTAGTATTCAAGTTATTGGGTAGATCGTCAATTAAAATGTGACCCACACACCAAGAAAAACAGTTGAAAATTGTCTGTCTCCCAGAACTAATAAAATTGTTATATTAATTCCTGCTCAAAGTCACGAACCATCTCTTACTCATCAGGCGAAGAAATGCTCTGAACAAAAAAGGGTACTGGGGAAATTATAGCTGGTACAGCTATAATCACTATAATCTAGGGTGAATTTTTTACTGCTGACAGCGTAAAACTAATACAATAAAATTTTTAATGATATATGTGTAAATTGCTACTTTATGCGTAAGAATATTTTATTAACGATTTATTTTAAAAGTAACAGTTATTATTGCAGCTGAGGTGTTACAACAATAAAACTGGAGTAATACTTTCGCAAAGCCCTAGGGTTTTAGTTTTACTGCTTCCGGACATCTAATGACCGATCATTTGCTTTGTAATAAAAATCACGATTTTTATAGAATCCTTTAACTGTGGCTAAATATTGTACATACCGTGACACCAAAATTAATTAGTTCCAGTGTTTTGAAATATTGGTCTGCATTCGCATCTTGTTGAAAAAGTAAATTTTTTCTGAAAAATCAACATTAAAAACGTCAGAAATTTCGAAAGGCACACAATCCAATAGTATTTTATTTCAATTGACGTTTCTAAACTACAATTCTGTTTCTGGCACAACAGAAAATAAAGGCCAAAACATCAGATAATGTTATTAAATTTAAACATAAAAACCAGGAAGCAAGAAAAATGCTAAATTGACAACAATTACTATATAATTAGGCAAAAACAGGCAAAAAAAGAAATTTGATATTTTTTGTGAGATGAAGTTATTTAAATGTCTAGTTTAGTTTTTTTTTTGTATTGAATAGTTTTCAAAACAACCTCTCACGGAGAAAGGAAACTGGTGGTTTCATTACCACTGTCCCGGCGCCGAAGTTATAATAAGGAGAGAGGAATGTCTTCGCCGTTAATCTCCCTGCCTTTATGCTGGTGCCATGCGCACCGATATACAGCCAAGAAAGCTATCGTTTGCATCAGTTGCCGCCCTTCCCTCGGCAACAGATGTGGCCAAACAATACGTCCGTTCGGAACAGCGCCAGGCTCATCGCTCCGGTCTGTTTTGCAGGAAAATCACTTACGAGTTACACTATATAATAACTATTGCAACGTGTTTATGAAATATATTACAAGGCTGCGCCGGGTGTTGTACGACGCCCCTGGGGACAAGAAGTGGTCTAACAACCTATCATTTCCTTTCCTACCTTAACGCACCATGCATAAGTACGCACATATATAGACTGTTCACGATAAACCAAGCACTTTTGAAAGCCCTGCTTTAGATTTAGTTCTCTGATTTAATTGTTTGTATACATCTACCATATGTTAATTTAACATGGCCATGTGCCTGATCACTTTATCCATGCATCGGTCACTGTAAACTGTGAAGTTATAAGAAAAGTAAATGTTTTAAAAATGTTCTGATTTTTGCACTTATATATTATAACAAAAAACAGCAAGAAAGTGAAATGATTTCAGTATTCACAAATTTTTACTTAGCACCTATCATTCAACGCTATGAAATTGAACTACTTTCCCTCCGTCGTTACCAACTTTGCTGGCCTCATGACAGACATCGTGCGCGTAAAATATATGCAGGTAGTGCATTGAATTTTTCAAAGGTTGATTTCAAAAATGCTCATTTTACTGTGAACAGCCTTAACAAACACGCGAACCACATTCTGCGTGGTAATCAGCATATCTAGAGTGTTCGTGAAGAACACGAACACCTACAATCTGCGGCAGATTATTCCCTACGGAAAAATACAATTATAACATATGCACTAATTTTACCGTAAGTTATTATTAAGGAACCTATGCGCCCAAAAAAACACTAGTTTTAAAACGATTTTACTTAAAANCTTTGAAAATAAATATTTGTTAGATGTTGCCAGAAGCAACAAAAAATATATATGGAAAAAAAATAGTAGGTTAAATTAATAATACTCTATTTTAAGATGTTGTACTTTTTTTTTTTTACCTTAGAAAGGAAATGTACTCTATTTGCTTGAAAAAAAGGTGGCAACCCTAGTAAGAACCCCCAATAGTGCAGGTTTGTTTAAAATTATGTTATTGAACTTAAACACCTCGACTCCAGTATAAGTGAAATTAATTATTATAATTAAATTTCTCTCTAAAAAATACAGCAATGTTTTACTTTACAAGTGTATACAAATTTGCTTGATTTTGCATAGCTGTGTTTTGTATAAATGTAATATCTTACTTTTATTTTCACATTGTCTAATAACCACTTAAATGGCTATTGCAAATAGCACGGAAGTAGTATTCAAGTTATTGGGTAGATTGTCAATTAAAATGTGACCCACACACCAAGAAAAACAGTTGAAAATTGTCTGTCTCCCAGAACTAATAAAATTTTTATATTAATTCCTGCTCAAAGTCACGAACCATCTCTTACTCATCAGGCGAAGAAATGCTCTGAACAAAAAAGGGTACTGGGGAAATTATAGCTGGTACAGCTATAATCACTATAATCTAGGGTGAATTTTTACTGCTGACAGCGTAAAACTAATACAATAAAATTTTTAATGATATATGTGTAAATTGCTACTTTATGCGTAAGAATATTTTATTAACGATTTATTTTAAAACTAACAGTTATTATTTCAGCTGAGGTGTTACAACAATAACACTGGAGTAATACTTTCGCAAAGCCCTAAGGTTTTAGTTTTAGTGCTTCCGTACATCTAATGACCGATCATTTGCTTTGTAATAAAAATCACGATTTTTATAGAATCCTTTAACTGTGGCTAAATATTGTACATACCGTGACACCAAAATTAATTAGTTCCAGTGTTTTGAAATATTGGTCTGCATTCGCATCTTGTTGAAAAAGTAAATTTTTTCTGAAAAATCAACATTAAAAACGTCAGAAATTTCGAAAGGCACACAATCCAATAGTATTTTATTTCAATTGACGTTTCTAAACTACAATTCTGTTTCTGGCACAACAGAAAATAAAGGCCAAAACATCAGATAATGTTATTAAATTTAAACATAAAAACCAGGTAGCAAGAAAAATGCTAAATTGACAACAATTACTATATAATTAGGCAAAAACAGGCAAAAAAAGAAATTTGATATTTTTTGTGAGATGAAGTTCTTTAAATGTCTAGTTTTTTTTTTGTATTGAATAGTTTTCAAAACAACCTCTCACGGAGAAAGGAAACTGGTGGTTTCATTACCACTGTNGTTTTTTTTTTGTATTGAATAGTTTTCAAAACAACCTCTCACGGAGAAAGGAAACTGGTGGTTTCATTACCACTGTCCCGGCGCCGAAGTTATAATAAGGAGAGAGGAATGTCTTCGCCGTTAATCTCCCTGCCTTTATGCTGGTGCCATGCGCACCGATATACAGCCAAGAAAGCTATCGTTTGCATCAGTTGCCGCCCTTCCCTCGGCAACAGATGTGNTGCCATGCGCACCGATATACAGCCAAGAAAGCTATCGTTTGCATCAGTTGCCGCCCTTCCCTCGGCAACAGATGTGACCAAACAATACGTCCGTTCGGAACAGCGCCAGGCTCATTGCTCCGGTCTTTTTTTGCAGGAAAATCACTTACGAGTTACACTATATAATAACTATTGCAACGTGTTTATGAAATATATTACAAGGCTGCGCCGGGTGTTGTACGACGCCCCTGGGGACAAGAAGTGGTCTAACAACCTATCATTTCCTTTCCTACATTAACGTACCATGCATAAGTACGCACATATATAGGCTGTTCACGATAAACCAAGCACTTTTGAAAGCCCTGCTTTAGGTTTAGTTCTCTGATTTAATTGTTTGTATACATCTACCATATGTTAATTTAACATGGCCATGTGCCTGATCACTTTATCCATGCATCGGTCACTGTAAACTGTGAAGTTATAAGAAAAGTAAATGTTTTAAAAATGTTCTGATTTTTGCATATTATAACAAAAAACAGCAAGAAAGTGAAATGATTTCAGTATTCACAAATTTTTACTTAGCACCTATCATTCAACGCTATGAAATTGAACTACTCTCCCTCCGTCGTTACCAACTTTGCTGGCCTCATGACAGACATCGTGCCCGTAAAATATATGCAGGTAGTGCATTGAATTTTTCAAAGGTTGATTTCAAAAATGCTCATTTTACTGTGAACAGCCTTAACAAACACGCGAACCACATTCTGCGTGGTAATCAGCACATCTAGAGTGTTCTTGAAGAACACGAACACCTACAATCTGCGGCAGATTATTCCCTACGGAAAAATAAAATTATAACATATGCACAAATTTTACCGTAAGTTATTATTAAGGAACCTATGCGCCCAAAAAAACACTAGTTTTAAAACGATTTTACTTAAAAANAATTTTACCGTAAGTTATTATTAAGGAACCTATGCGCCCAAAAAAACACTAGTTTTAAAACGATTTTACTTAAAAACATCTTAACGTGCATGTGATTAAGTAACAATAAGGTGAATAGTGATTATTATAACTGAGGTTGTACACCCCTGAAAATGAGGTTAGTAATCTCACTCTCTTTATTAAATAAATGGGGATTGTCCCAATATGTTTGAATGAAACTTTGTAACGATAAGCTGTAACCTATGTGTTCAGAAAAATTATAAATCAGCACGTCTAACTTAACAGAAACGTTAATATTGTCTGAACAATCTCAGATGAACCATTTTCGAGAGATCCATGCGGAAATTTCAAAACGGGAGTTGAATGGCCTGACAGGTAGGCAACACACAAATATTCAGCACTAGTGACTGAACGACACGTGAGTGAAAAAACGAACAGACTTCAATGTACATTAAACGTATGAATAGTCGTGTGGTAGGCGTGAATACGGGTGATCTGCAATAATGAATCGTGATGGCACGTTGATGTGTTTTGCAGCACCAAAGAGTTGCACTAGTGTCTTAGTAGTAGTGTACTGTGACAGCAAAATTATCAAAAAATAGATAATTCTGTAATAAACGCATGTATTGAAACATTGCAACCCCCCCTCCCCTCTATTACAAAGTAAGTACACTAATCACTCTGTTTACTGTAACTGTTAGAAGATCCTACCACGGCCTTCATGACAAGCATTGTTAGTTGCCCGTCTGCCAGGTTACTCACTCTCTATTTTGAAATGTCCGCATGGATNCGGCCTTCATGACAAGCATTGTTAGTTGCCCGTCTGCCAGGTTACTCACTCTCTATTTTGAAATGTCCGCATGGATCTCTCGAAAACTTTTCAACTGATTGTTCCAAAAAGACGATTTTTCTGTTAATTTGAGAGTGATAATAAATAATTTTTTAACACATCGTTTACAGCTTAAGTTTCATGGAAACATAGGGTGGCAACTCGAATTTACTTAATTAATGGGGATGACGTTATGAACCACAGTTTTCATAGGTTTTAAGATATCCGTTATACGAATTACTATTCTCCGATTTGTGTATTAATCGCGAATACTTCTAGATATTTTTTAACTAAGAACATTTAAAAACGGTAGTTTTGGTTATAGCTCCCTTAATAATTAGTCAAGGGAACGAAAGTATATAACGTTTTCATCTTATATTTTTGTATGAAATAACCAGTCGGAGTTTGTCTTTATTGTTCAAGAGCAGGATATTAATTTATATTGTTTTCCTAGATTCATCATAGCAGACGCAGTAATAACAAATTTATAAAAGGAAAGTTTTACATATAATTTTACAAAAATTAAAATTATTAATTAATTTAAATCTGCGTTAAAACTAGATTTCAGACATTCGCGGTTTGAACCACGTCGAATGGTTTCCCTTTCTTTCGGCGGTTAGGCTGTTGTAGCAGCTGCCATCATGGCTGCAACTACGACTGCCGAAATTTCGAAAAAATAAAATGCCTTTGTGCGGCTCAAGGCCAGAAAACTAAATAATATTGCCTGTATTATGCTGTTCGCTTTTGCCGATCTACGTAATTATATAACTGTATGATTTTGCTCTATTGTTGGTTTACTTACCTGAGTTGTAAAACATTTAACTGTAATACACGTGATTTTTGGTGTTTATAAATAAATTAATAAAACGATATGGATCACATACTGGCCGCATGGGGACACCATCAACGCCTATCATGTAGAACCCAATTTTTTTTTTTTAAATATCTGTTGGCAGCAACGCGAACAAAATTTACGATCAGTAAAAAAAAAACCGAAAACAGTCGGCAGTTCCTTCCACCCTGCTAAGTGCGTGGCAGCCGGCGTACCGCCAATAAAAAAAATTTGTTTTTGGGAGGGGGAAGGGGGACGTGGGGTGTTATACCGTTTAGAAATTATCAACTGGTTTGTGTATTTATTCTCTCGAGCAGCAGCTCGTAAAACGGGAGGCNAAATGTGTTTTTGGGAGGGGGAAGGGGGACGTGGGGTGTTATACCGTTTAGAAATTATCAACTGGTTTGTGTATTTATTCNAAAAAACCGAAAACAGTCGGCAGTTCCTTCCACCCTGCTAAGTGCGTGGCAGCCGGCGTACCGCCAATAAAAAAAATTTGTTTTTGGGAGGGGGAAGGGGGACGTGGGGTGTTATACCGTTTAGAAATTATCAACTGGTTTGTGTATTTATTCTCTCGAGCAGCAGCTCGTAAAACGGGAGGCGAGGTACGCGAGTGGACGGCCACACGTGTTGTGCAGATGGTGGGAGGCCACGCCAAGATGGCGTTCTGCCGACCGCAGCGCTCCGAGCGGCACGGCGGGATCATGAATCTCGCCGCGACACATTCTGCGGAAAGGAATGGCTTAAGGCTCTCCGAGAGCCAATTTCGAGAATATTTTATTTTTTCGAAATATTACATCGATGGTAACCTGTTAAAAATATCTAATCATTTGAAAAAATTTCATCGTTTCATAGCGTAAATATGAGAGTTTTAACTTAAAATATTGATTCGTACACATTTGTAACAGTTATTTAAACGCAACAGCTAAAGTATTTTTTGAAGTCACAATATCTGCATGGTACCGTTGGCTTTAAATCCAACAGTTGATTGACTTACAGTAAGGGTTTATTTAACCTGAAGCTATCTTGACGTTAAATTATATTATCAGATTTAAAATCGAGTTGCAGGTGAACAGCAAAACTTATTTCCAAAAAATATTCTTTATGACTTTCAAATAGTGTGACCAAATATTTTAAGCTGTAGTAGAGAGTATTAGTTTTGTTCAATTTTGAAATTTGCTCGTGAAAATATTTATATTTCAAACTCTTATAACGCGTTTAGTTATATTTTTTAATTCTTTTCCACTGTTAAAATATTTAATATTATTTTTTTATTTCAAAACGAAGAATTATGCAATATGCTGTAAATGTAAAATTTTGCTTCGGGGTGTGGATTACCCTTAAAGGTGTTCAAGACGATAAAGTTATTTTTAAAATATATTTTTAATATCACATTTTTTCGTTGTGATATAAAAAAGTAGTTTGAAAAATGTTTAAAAATGGGGAAAAATTAAAATTTTTTAAAAAATAGTTATGGGAATTTTAAATGCATACAACTTTTTTCGTACAACTTTCAAAACGGAATAAAAGCACTAAGTTCTGCTACAAATAGAAGTAATCGGTCAAATAATTAAAATGACGCAGTAAAGAATATTTCTTGGAAAATTTATTACGGTTTGCCCGTATTTAAATTTTAGCATTTAATATAAAACTAGCTGAAAGTTAAATCCTTACATCAGGTGAACCAAGAGTCAGATTTCAAACAAATTGCAACATTCTATTTATGTGACTTCAATGAACATATTCTTTGATAATCAAATTTGGGTTTAAATATGTACCAATTAATATTGAAGTTAGTCAAATCATTACGTTTACAATGCGATAAATGTTATTTTACAAACAATTTTTTTATTTTTATGAAGTTATCATCGCTATAATAGCAGGAAACAATTAAATATTATAAAAAAATAGAAGGAAATTCTTTTATTTTGTACAGCCTTAAAAGTATTCATAAAGCACATAAAATTTCTACTTGAACTCGTTGGCAAACCGCTAGCAGCCTGGCCTCTTATTTTATTCGCTAATGTTCAAGGATACGCACACATAATTGACTATACATACATCCTCGTACTTCTTCTAGTTTCATGTCATGTTCCTCCTGTTCAATTGCATGTTATATGTCTCGTTTTATTACGCGTTCAGCGTTTTAATAACTAAAACTGAACTAAAAACTTTGCGACTACACCTGGGAATTAAGGGAAAATCTAATTGTTCATCTTACATAAATGGTTCGACAAAATAAAATTCAAGGTATTTAGCCATCAGTGACTCGTTTTATATCGCAATATAATTAAGAATTATTTAAAGATTAGAATCCTGTGAAATAAATTTATGCAAGGGAAGAAAGCAGAAAATTGTTTGTCTTAATTTAAACCTATATCTTACGACATTGTTCACATTTCCGTTTTGCTTGTATTTGACATAAGTTTCGGGTAAATCATTGGCATATTTTCATACTCAGAGAAATTTTTTTTTTTTTCGGTGTAAAATTATATAGCAATCTTCTCCTTTTGCGTGCGATAACATCTTACATGGTACACAAGTTTCACCATAAAGCACAAGAATTAATAACGCCTAAAAAAAAAGCTATAATTGTGGCAACAACAAACTTTACATACAAGGAAACATTTCCTTATAATGCTGGGTAGTACGAATAAGGTACTACAAGTAGGAATATTTCTTGCGTCGTCTCATCTAATGTTAGGGGTTAACTGAGCACTTTGAAATTNTTTGCGTGCGATAACATCTTACATGGTACACAAGTTTCACCATAAAGCACAAGAATTAATAACGCCTAAAAAAAAAAAAACTATAATTGTGGCAACAACAAACTTTACATACAAGGAAACATTTCCTTATAATGCTGGGTAGTACGGATAAGGTACTACAAGTAGGAATATTTCTTGCGTCGTCTCATCTAATGTTAGGGGTTAACTGAGCACTTTGAAATTNGATAAGGTACTACAAGTAGGAATATTTCTTGCGTCGTCTCATCTAATGTTAGGGGTTAACTGAGCACTTTGAAATTCCCCTGTTGTTTCTACTGTTACAAGCCGCCTGATGGGCTTATCTGAGTTCGTGAGGGATGAAGATATTAATAAAAATTAAACAACAAAATTTGATGTTTAATTTATTCACACAGCTATTATTTACCGCATTACATTTTGTATATCCACTATTACTCTTTTTGTTTCTCAGTGAGCGCAATATTTAATGTATATTTCACCTCTAAATAACGCCCTTCTAATGTCTTTGTTTGGATATAATCAATTAAATCATACTGATCATTAACACATGTCCAGTCTATCTGTTACCATCATTTGTATTGTTGTTCACCAAAGCATCCAGTCCAACAGTCCAGCTTGCAGTCGTACTCTTCACAGCTCTCATGATCGCAGTGCCAGATTTCCCTCCCACTCGTCTAGTCTTGCGCTATTCTATGCTCTTCTCNTCTTCACAGCTCTCATGATCGCAGTGCCAGATTTCCCTCCCACTCGTCTAGTCTTGCGCTATTCTATGCTCTTCTCGGTCGTCGTCTTTGGCTCGATGCCGCACCATCGCCCAAACTTCCGACTAACATGAACTTTCCACTCCACATATCAATTACCCGGCTGGGGGCCCGACGCGCTTTTATATTAGTCGCCTTGACCATCTGGAAGAATAAACGCACCCCGAGCCANTCTTCACAGCTCTCATGATCGCAGTGCCAGATTTCCCTCCCACTCGTCTAGTCTTGCGCTATTCTATGCTCTTCTCAGTCGTCGTCTCTGGCTCGATGCTGCACCATCGCCCAAACTTCCGACTAACATGAACTCTCCACTCCACATATCAATTACCCGGCTGGGGGCCCGACGCGCTTTTAAATTAGTCGCCTTGACCATCTGGAAGAATCAACGCACCCCGAGCCACGGTGAAAGAAATGAGGTCAGTAATCTAGAGCATTCTTCAGATAAAAGCAGAAATTCAATACAACCAAGGTCAGGAGCGCGTGGCGCGATGCTTTGTACAACAGATACGAGCTTCTGGGTTCACCGCTTGCCTGCCATTCAAAACGTTCCATCGACTTGCCGCCCTTTATCACATAAGTTCTCTGTTCTCCTATTCTGCTGCTCGCGCGGAACGGGCCAATGTCAACGCAGACCAGCGACATGTGACATAACTTAAAGTCGGATGCGTATCTATTCACCACGCGTCAGTGTAAACCTTGACATGTGGCTTCCCCCTGAATTGTATATCAATCACTTAGAATTTTACTGTATCTGCTCAGCAGACAAAAACCATCGAGTAATAACTACAGATGCGATCAGTAAAAATAAGTACATATTAATTTCATTGAATAATAATATCGGTTTGTGAACACTGTGTTTGTAATAATTTATAGTTAGACGTAGGTACCGTTAGCTCTCTTTTGTAGACGTATCTGAAGTCATAAGAATGTTTCTTATAGCCATGAACTTCAACAGTGTCCCAATTGTAGAGAGTAGTTTTAATTTTATCCATACCTAAATAAATCTCCGCCATTTAGTACCTCGTTATTCAATGCGGGAACCTATCTAATTTGGCCAAGCGTAGATTTATTACAGATTGTAAGATCGTAGATAATATTTTGACAACAAAGATAGATATAAAATAGGATTATTATTGCGGTTTTTAAAAAACCACTATAATAATCATTAAATTTTTTATAATAATTAATTAATTTTTTATTGAATATGCTAGATTTTATTATTTATATTTTGTGGCCTATTTTCTCAAGTGCCACAAAATGGTAGGCCGATAAAATGTAAAAAAAAAAAAAAAAAAAAAAAAATCAAATATATGTTCTTTTTTAATATGGGTAAAATATGGTACTTTGAAAAAATATCTTTTGCAAGTGGCATGCCTTTATAATTAAATTTTTTGTCACATTTATATAAATTTGAAATTACAATAAGCTATACTAATTTTTCCTAAATATACATAAAAATAGTCATAATATGTATTTTAAAAAAAGTAATATTATACGTGGCATACCTATTACGTTTTTAATATAAAAAATTACAAATGCCGAGATTTTTTAAATAAAAAATGACGAGATTTAATTATTTTCTATTTTTTACTCATTTCATAACTGATTGAAAAAAGGCAAGAATATGGGCTTTTCTTATCTTACATATGTTAAAAAATAACCAGTTTCCTCAAAAAATTTAATTTAGTATGTCAAAGTCTATAACATTTAATTTTTAAGCCCGTTTTTTAAGTGGCACAAATTGGCACGCCATTACTAAAAAAATAAAATTTCAAAATCAATTTTTTTTAACATGCATAAGAAAATATTTATCACCATTTAAAAAAAAAAAGACATTTTATTTCAAACGAGAATGAACGGATGTATTTAAACATTGAACATTTAAGTAACCAGGCTAACATCACGCTAACACCACTCGAGAATTTATTGTTTCATCTAATTTAGTTCCGAACATTTTGCCAATAAATAATTTTAATTCGGAATTTCCAAGTGCATGTCTCTCCCTTAATAATCAAGATGGATCATAGGCCATAAAAAATATCTTATAGTTTATTTTCCATAACTAATCATATGACAAAGTTTGTGCCATTACACAAAGTGATGTGTTAGCCGCAAACAGCTCTGTAACTCTCTCAATAGGTAATCAATAAACACTGTAGTGTTGGTACTGTTAAAAAGGATATTCGCTGGTCCTTCCGTCATTCTGAACTCAAGCCTCGCAGCATCTCACCATGGACTGCGAACATGTCAAGACACGTCAGGCATTGTGCTGAGCTTCTAGGGTGGCAGCTAAATATGCAACTGTGGATCTCGCAGTCCAAAACCGGGACATCCCGGTCCTATCCATATATGTTGGCAAGTGATAATGAGGTGCTATCTTGTGCACTGAAGACAAAGTTTGCTGGTGTATCGTCACGGGGAAACCAAATTTTATGGTTGATGTTAAGGGAATATCATCCAATAGGTATGGAAAGTTTCACGTTTAAACAGCTCGTAAATTAAATAAAGTGGAAAAATATCAGCATCTATGGGCGGACGATGATATTGCAAATTATGCCTGCCCACGTGTTTGTGCTGTAAGCGCCACAAGTGTTGGTGGCACGGCCCGGCCAGTGAGCAGCTGATGTTAATGACGGCCCGACTGTGTACAAAACGGTTACAAAAATATTCGGCGCGCATTGGCAAACGTGCAACTGTTTGTACGGGGACTAATGTTTTTAGTACGGCATCAGTTTGCAACAGGCTGCGCCCGCATTTACCTTTTCTCCCGCCGGAAGCATCCCACTTTCCGCAAATTCACCCGCCAGCAGTTGTGCGTCAACAGTAGCATACTTGTGCTGATAGCAACTGTAGGATGTTGCATATGGGTTATCCTCCACCCAGGTATAGTTATTGTGATAGTTCGAAAGTCCATCTCACGTAAACAGTGCATCATCAGGTAAATAGGACGAATTTAAGTAACTGTGAATTCTATGTATGCTGTACGAAGTTTTCTCTGTAGGCATAATCTTTATGCAGTAAGTCGTTCACTTCATAAAGTTGGAGTGAATGCAAGTACTGTAACATATAACACACGAAACACTCACTGCCTGCACCTTAATTCACGGGCAATTCGCCACGTGATCTTTAATGGGTGTTCGTCAAGTTGTGCCACGAAAATATTTAATCAGGCGTACAATAAATTACGCATTCATATTCCACAAGGGCAAAGCCACAAGTCAGTGTTCTTTAAAGTAATTTGCATTTTATTAGTTGGAATTAAGAAAATAATACAGTGAAAGTAGCATTACACCTAAAATTTGGCTAAATGCTCCCCATAACTTCATACTTGTTTTGTATAGCTTAGACATTTCACTGGCAAATCTTTAACATGCCAGTAGCATTCATGTGATATGTAATTCGTGTTTTCCCTCTGCATGTGTTATGACTGAGTAATAGTAGGTGAGCAGTATTTCAGAGAACATGTCCTAGATAGTGTAACTACAAGACTACTCTGACTTCTAAAAGCACAGGAATAAGTATTAAGTGTGTTTTAATACATGTCTCACATGATAGCACAGGTGGATAAGGTGTCTAGAAGTGTACACTGGGACACTGAATTTATTCCACCCTGGGGCTTAGATCTTCATAGCACGCCGAGGAGTAGTTTAATGAAGTTAGTTTGTAAGCTGTTACTGTTAAGCGTATCGTCCCCTTTACGGTCTCCAGGGAACAGTTGTGAAAAGTACCTAGTAGGGTACGTTAAATGCGTTCAGTCTAGTTCAAGTAACATGGCAATGCCTGCATATTTATACTAATCTCTTCATAGTACCAAGGCTCATTGTGAAGGGAAATGAAGGGCAGTATTACCAAAGGATATCTTTATATTTATTACATACACTGAACAGTAAAATCTGTTTCAGTAAGAATTATTTTCCTAGACAATGGCGTTTACATTCAATTATTTATTCTCTTATTTAACTGCGACTAAAAATGTCATCACAACGATACATTAAAAGAGCATCAACCTTTTTTTGTTTGAATTGTATAACGCAACGTTATTGAGCGAAAAAAAATATATATAATACCCTAACCTTTGATTTGATTCCCAAACAGTATAATAGAAGTACATAATATATGTATGTGTATATATATATATATATTAACAATTTATATACCGTGATATCTTTCCCACTACAACAATTATTGTTTTTATGTAAACAATTTTCGAATGAATGAAATAACAACAAACTAATATGTGCTCACTTTTTTGTTTCGCATTTGAAATGTATTAAGTGTTTTCAGTTTATTACACTAAAGAAAATCAATTTTATTAATATAGCATAGCCCGAAATTCACAAAAAAATGCATTACTTGAAAGCAGGTGTCCCGTAACAAAGCGGTTTAAGAATATTGTGAAGTTGTGTCTTGTAAACGGTCCAATTCAATATTTATAGGGCAACAGTAAAATCGATCGTTTTCACAGGGAAATATCATTGCAGATATGGAATAGAAGACACAGCTAGGGAAGTCGTTGAATTAGGACCATTTATAAACCTATGGTGTTTACGTGTGAAATGAGTATGCAAATATTTAGGTGCAGTTTCATTAACATCTTTGCCCTCTGTCCTCGACAGAGCTTAAATCAGATTTTACCCTATATTCCGGAGGAAATAAAGTCTTATGATATAATTTTTTTGTCTGTGCGCGTGTGCCCCGCCCCCTCCTTAAAACTTTTCAACGTTTAAACTGAATTTCACCAAACTCGGTACACATTTAGTACTTAATAGGGCCATCCGACTTTGTAATTTTCGACTCTGCGGGCACTTACTTTCAAAATCGCGGCAATTCTACAGTTTTGTGTAACATGTCAACAGGAACCATTCCACCTATTTAATCCAATTTTTTTGTTGGCAGTGCTTCATCTAAGCATTGAATTTAGAGTGATGTTGTTGGTCCAAAATTTTGGAAGATAGCACCAAATGAAAAATTATGGTCTTTACTTTATATCTCAAAAACTACTCTAACAATACTCGCCAAATTTGGCAAAAAAGTAATATTATGGTAGCCCATGAAAACTTATGTGATTTAAATTATTTCAAAATGGCGGCAATACAAATATTTAAGGTTTATTTGGTATGTTTACCATAACGTATAACCAATTTCGACTAAATTTTGTATGCTAAAAGTATTTATTAGAAGCATCATATTTGCGGAAATATAGCCAATATTGTTTTAGCCATTTTGTAAGATAATCCAACACGAATGAAGGAAGTTTTTATGTAATATCTGAGGAAATAATTAACCGATACCTACCAAATTTGGCAAACAAGTAGTACTGTGACAGACGATTAAACTGGTATGTTTCAAGTATGTCAGACAATAATTCAAAATGGTAGCCATATAGTTATTTTAGCTTACTATGGCATATCGTCGAAATCATGCAATTAATACCAACTCAACATTATATGCTGTACCATATATATATTACAACAATAAAATGTATCAACACAAAGTTTACATTGTCCGCCATTTTGTAAAATAGTTTTACATGAAAAATTTAAATTTTTGTGTAATATCTTAAGAGAAAATGAACAGATTCCCAACAAATGTAGCAAAGAAGTACCACTAAGGAATGCCATATATATTTAATGTTTTAAGTGGCCAAGGAACTTTTTTTTAAAAATGGTGGCCATATAAAAATTGTATTTTGTATGATACAATTACATACTTCGAAAGAAATTTCGACTTAACTTTGTATACTGGCAGAATTTATTAACCCCATCGAATTTGTATATAGTAAGCTTCATTTATACGCAATTTGGTATGATAGTCCTTCTTGAAAAAATAACTTTTTATATTATATCTTAGGAAACAATTAACCGAGCACCGCCAAATTTGGCGAAGAAGTTGTACTGCTGCAGGCCATATTAATTTATATATGTAAGTGTGCCGGATATTTATTTTGAAAACATCAGCTATAACAACACTTCAGCTTAATGTGCTATATAAACAAAACTATGCAACCGATTCTAACATAATTTGGTATACTGTTATCTCTGACAATTGCAGAATGTGCTAATACATAAACTTTTTTTCTTCCATTAGTGAAGGACATCACATGAAAAAACCCTGATGTTTTACATCATATCTCGAGAACCAATTAACCGATTTCCACCAAATTTTACGTGCAATTGTTGCTACAGTAGGTTAAGTATACTAACAATTTTAGGTGCGGTTGGCCTAAGTTTATCGGTGTTAATATAAATAATGTATGTTAGTATGTTTTATATATTAAATAATTAAACAAAATTTATCCAAATGTTGTATGCCAAAAGTGTTCACTGCAAGCATAAATTATGCATACAGAGATACTCTTTTCCGACACTGTTAGTAAAACAGTAAATTAGTCAATCAACCATACCAACCAACTATACAGTTCAGACCAGCCCATAACACTATCATACCTACCACCCATACTATCTGCTCTATCACTCAGTACACACCACACTTTTCGAGAAAAATATACCTTATGCCTACAAAATCTGATCTTAAGAACAATACAAGAAAATTAAACTTCACATAATACGTAACATACAAAACACCAACATACAAAAAAAAATGCATACGTCCAATATATTTTAACATACCTTCATTACAGACTAACACCAAACAAATTCACTGGCTATGGAGGCGATTCCTCTACCCCTTCAAACGCCCTCCTCGGCCGCAAAAATGATCTACAATAACAAAGTATACCAATTCATTAAATGTTCTATTGTAAACAATCTTGGGAGAACTCGGAAATTAATAACGCCTAAGTGTTAAAACTTTTAAGTGTGCTGTCTACGACATTTTTCCGTGTTTGCCAGGCGTTTTTTTTATTTCTCAATTTCCTTATCGGTGGATTTGTTTATTATAAAAAAATCGGATGTCACAAATAATATCTCGCATCATGTTAATAGTTCGAGTGTTAATCCTGTAAACGGGTAGACGGCAAAATGCTTTTTCTGTTCCAAAGTTAGCCCGGCAATATTTGTAGTTTCCTCTTCAAATGGAAGTGATAAGTAATTTGGAAAATACAGTCTTTAGCATCAACGAAAGTAGAAGAAACTCGGTATGTAAGTTAAGGTAAAATTCTTTGTATGTAAAATATTGTGTCTACTATGTGTAATATGTATATGCTATTTTTAAGTAATTGTAACTAAACTTTTGAACACACAAAAATTTTTTTTAATGCGTTTTAGATGCCTGCAGAGCACAGCACTACTGTGATATCGACGAAAATGATGGGTACAATGACAATAACGAGATCAAGATTTTTATTTAATGTTAGAGTAAAACATTAATTTTGTATTTTTTAATATTAGTGGGACAAATTATTATGTTTTCCGTCATACTGATTTGATTTTTCTAAAGAAAGGTTGAAAGGCAAAACTCAGTGACTACTTCTAAATTTATGCCAATAGTGATATGTACTCCGTTTTATACAAAAAGCTTTAGTTTATGTCAGTTTATGTTATGGGAAGAGCCTCTTATGTTCCGAGAAACGAATGTATTAATTAAACAAAATGCGAATTCAGTAAAACGGAATTGTACTTAAGCAAACGTAAAATAAAATGGTTGTAAATCAGACATATCTAGATTGTTCTACCTTTGAATGAAAACCGTAAAATACGGAATCATTCCTAACTGTTCACATTATTCGTTAAAAAAAAAACCACGGAAAATTCGTTTTTCTGTATTCCTAATTCAGATTAAATTAATTTTTATGCTGGTTATCTTCATAATCGTTGTGGCCTGCAGCAATGCCCAGATGCTGGCGAACGTTTCATATTTGAACTCAACTGACGTTGTTAGTAAATAGATTGAAAATAAATTGGACCTTAATTCCGTTGCTATTCCTGGCACCAGTATTGCAACAAGCATGAGGACTTCAAGACGGGAGCTGAAATTTAGGATAGCAAGTAAAATATAATTACTCGACTATTCATAACTGCACCATAATAATAGGCTTGAGTATTATTGTGTGTGTTATTACTAGTGACTGTAAAATTTCGCGTTTTCAACTACCTGTCGATAAATTCCGCTGCACTATTTATTTTCAAGTCTCAGCTTTCTGTTCACTGGCTGTTACCCCAGTGTGTAGACAATCTACCTCAGACCAGGTGACACGGTATTCGGGGCTTGTTTTTGTGCAGGCCTGTTATTGGCTCAGGATTCACTTGGGCGTGTCTAACAAACTTTGATCCAATTGCAAACATAACATAAATGTAAGTGTGTTTGAAGTCTAGAGTGTCCTAAAATGAATTCTCGAAATTTTGCAGTCCCCACTCTAATAGACTGTAAAGATGGGAAGCATTTTTTTTCTGAACGGAATTTACAGACACGGAAAATGTGATAGTCCAGTCCATTATTTGTAGAATAAAAGGAGATAACAGTACCTTAGCAATTGAGAAGTAAATTCTGCCAGATAAAACTCCTGTTTATTTCCAAAAACACACAGAAAGCAGTATTTGTAACATAGGGTCTTCACGTATTTTACATGACCCACCGGTTCCGTTCGCAGTCGTGGTATGCATCTGGTTGAGCACGTAGGTTTGTGAAGTTGCGGACTCCCGGCGCTGTTTTGTTAATTTCAATTAAAAATTAAGAATTCTAGATGACCTTTCCTAACATTTTCTTACTAGAATTTTTTATACTAGTTCACACATTCCTTGGTTTCAATTTCGACATGTTATTCAAAAACACCACCATTAATATGAAAATTAATAATTTTAATAGTTTTTCTAGAAATATAATCAACTATTAACTCACTCTTGCCCAATGATTTTGTAATGTAGGAAAAGATGGTAGGTTAGTTCTGCTTGAAATGTTTTACTGTTTTATGGACTCTACTTAAGTTGCATCATGTAACTAGTTAAGTTAAGATAATACCATAATTTGTACGCAAATTAATCAAGAGATAAACATGAGTTGTCGAAATAGTTATTATTAATTAATATAAATGTAATACTTGATAAGAATGAAGTAAAACCCACTATGCCACAGCAATAAAAGCGCTAAAAATTAAGGTTCATGCAAAAATATGAACATATATTTAATAGCTAAATTTTAAAGCCGGCGTTGAAAATTTTTCTTTTTTTCTGTATTTCTTCCTAAAATGACTTTGTAGCATTATTTTTCCTACGTTGTTAATAAAAATATTTATTTCTGAAATTTTAAGAAAATTTTATATATGCTATATTTTTCTATTGTGGGTAAACAACTGTAATTACGTTTTTTCAGAACCACGAATAAATATTTTTGTCCTAACTGAAATTTTATATTCTATACGGTTTGTTCAGCTAAAATGTTCACCTCAAATGTCTTCTGAACAACTAAACATATAGAAATTTTTATTTCAAATTTGTAAATAGCACTAAGAGGCTCATAAGACACCGTTTATGTCTGTTCCCAGATTTAATTGATTACTGAAATAACTATATAATATTTGGTTTTATAAATTGCAATGTTCTTATTTCTCCCAATAGTAACACGTTATTAAGCGGCGAGTTCAGTGACTTCAATATTTTTAATATCCAACGAGCACTTTTGAGATATAAGATGGTGTTCATAGGTGTATACATTTGACTGTAGCTATGGCGGAGTAGGTTGCGTAATCCGCTCCGAAACCAAACATGAACTACTGTGAATTTAACCGATAACACATTTTTGTCCATTTCATAAATATTACATGAGGCAGGTTTGTTTTTGTGAAATATTTCGAATAATTGGCGTTATAGTTTGTTAACATGGGTAAGGCATCACATTTAAGATGTAAACACGTTACTAAGAAAATTTGTTAAAATCACTGGACCAAGATAACACAAATATAGTCCGTCTCCTCTGAACTTGCTTTGTTAAATAAAAACTTTATTTAATTTTCCTGATTCGTCCAATTAATTTATTGCACTACAAACTGACAAATAGTCATAATATATCTAAAGAAAAAACTACTATTGTTGGACATATAAGTTTGCTAAGTGTAACTAGTCAAACATGCTCAGAATAAAACGATGACTATATATCAAACCGTAATCGAATACTAAATGAAACAGGCACACTGGCTATGTTAACAATTTATTTTAAAACAAAGGGTTATCTGTGGTCGCGCTCTTTAAAAAGGTATCACGTGGTGAATTTGAAATGATGGTTTTATAACATACAATCTAGTGAACACACATGATACACAGCAAGATAGAAGTATATATAGAAACCAATACGACTAGCTTACCTTTCAAAGTGGTCTACCAGTGTTTCCAGTCTCATTGTATCCAACAAAGTAACAGTATCTTCTTCAGCCATGTTGCTACCAAGAATACGGGGCACATGGTCAAAGGAACGACAGTGACGCCCTACCGAACAAATCTGGATGCGGCACGCTGCTTTTTAGACATTTACATTTTAGACATTTACGGCTGGCTGGTAATGAAAAACTGCAATGCATTCTACCTGCAATTCAGTACGTTTTACCCATCCATGAAATTGTTGCACATTTATCATCATTCATTATTATTTTACGTATGTAACAGACTGTTATGCAGCAACCCACTATTTTATTCTGAAAATAGTTATTTAAAAATATTACTAGATATTTTAATCATCTTATCTCTATTATATCATAGTGCAATTATTTTGGCTGCGTTTCCTAATAATTATGTTACTGCTTTCCGATCAAAGTACTTTCAGCTGCAAAGTGCAGTGTGTTACTACACTATTTATATATTTTGATAGCAGCTGAACATATTTAACTCATCCCCTGTCGGATTACATATAGGACACAAAATAATTACAAAAAAACAGCAATAAAGGGTAGCACTATATACACAACAATATAAGGCAATTCTAAGTCAATTTAAAAGTCGAAAACTAAGAATAAATTTGTCTAAATAAATAGTACACAACAGTAGTAGGATAATGGTGGTTCAGCGCCGACTGGATACTGAATGCGGTGCCGCTACGCCGCGACTGTAGACTTGGATGACATCGCGCGGCAACCTCCTGCTTTTTCATTCCTCGTCAGCGACGGCCATATTGGATTTCTCTTTTTCAACTCCGGAATTTCACTTTTCCTTCTGGAATTTCCCTTTTCCCCTCCTGCTCTATCATCCCACCTCGGATCTTCAAGCTCTTGCATTCCGAATTCGTTTTCTCCCGCTCTTGCATTCCGATGTTATTGTGTTTCTCGTGCTCTGTCATTATTTCGTACTGGGTTTTGGCATATTACTCCCGGTCTCCTTTATATTTCTCTTTTGTGTTTTTTCTCTCTTGCTTTCNCTTTCGTACTGGGTTTTGGCATATTACTCCCGGTCTCCTTTATATTTCTCTTTTGTGTTTTTTCTCTCTTGCTTTCTCCTTCCTTCTGGATTACCATCCGTTCCATCCCTCGGGTTTTTAGCCATATTCCTTCCAGTCTGAGTTATTTTCTCTCTCGCCTCCANGGATTACCATCCGTTCCATCCCTCGGGTTTTTAGCCATATTCCTTCCAGTCTGAGTTATTTTCTCTCTCGCCTCCATCCCTATTTTGCTTTTCGCGCCCTCCATCCCCATCGACGTCGTCGGCTGTAGGCAGTCATCACTGATTACCACATCCACCACCAGAGAGTGCTAAGGTCTTTCCTTTTACGTCCTCTATATTTAATTCCCACACCTGCCCCCATCTTTGATTCCCGCGCCCGCCACCGGAGTGTTTGAAGTTATACAGTTGGCGGCTAGGAGTGCTGGTATCGACGTGGCTATTTTGTGTATGTGAGTTAGTTCAATCGTCGCCATAAGATGCGCGCTAACATCAGGGGGTCTAGTTAAAATGGCAATTGTTAGGAGCGCTAAGAATTGTTATTTTATGTGTTTCAGAACTCAATAAAGGCAAGAGACATGCAGAATCGTTCAGGCTCTACTTAGGTCGCCAGTCCGATGAATGAGCTTATATACAGGCATCGGCCTACGTACTCGCCAGACAATAAATACGTTATCGCGGAAAAGAATCTACTTTGCAAAAGTTATAAGAAGAAATACTCGTATCGGCCTACACAATCCAGGCAATAGCTCATCGCAGGAATGACCCTAACATTCACGCTCTGTAATTTCATGCAAACATCATCCATCTCTGGCATCCTGACAGGGACGAGTCTCACGCTCTCTCATTCCACTTAGGTTTTCTCATATTCCTTCTAGTCTCCTTTCACCTGGCATCCTTGCGGGGATGATTCTGATGCTCAGTCATTCCACCTTGGTTTTCTCATATTCCTTCTGGTCTCCTTTAACCTGGCTTCCCGGTGGGGACGAGTCTCATGCTATGTCATTCCACCTTTGTTTTCTCATATCAATTCTGGTCTCCTTTCTACTAGCATCCTGGCGGGGACGAGCCTAAAATTCTGTCATTCCACCTTATATTCTAATATTCCTTCTGGTATCCTTTCAACTGACGTCCTGGCGGGGACGAGTCTATGCTCTGTCATTCCACCTGCGCGACATGAAGCGAAGCGTCCCTATGCATGCTATCCTAGAGTTACACCGCACGCGCGTCAAGTACGACCCAAGCCCACTTACAAGCATAGTTGACTGTAATTTCCGAACCGTTTATGATACAACCACCAAATGTATTGCATAGCTATCACCCCCAACAACGAAAAGGGCCGCAAGATAAAGTTTGCCCTAAGCACACTCATTAGCATAGTTGANACAACGAAAAGGGCCGCAAGATAAAGTTTGCCCTAAGCACACTCATTAGCATAGTTCACTGTTATTTCGGAACCATTTAACATATATTCGCCTAAATCATAACATAGGCATCGTACCTGACGAACTGGACCGCAGAGTCAAGTACACCCAAAACCCGCTTATAAGCATTGTCGCCCACCATTTCCCACCGTCCGAAGCTCTAGGCACCAGATTCATGCCATAAACATCACCTCTAATGAAGAACACAGGATGTTAGAATCAAGTAAACTTTAAGGAAACTTAAAAGCATAGTCGACCGATATTTACCGTCCACCTATAGTCGTCAAATTCATAACATAGACATCGCCACTGACAACAAACAGGATTTTAGTGTCAATTATGCCCTAAGCCCTAGTATAAGCATAGTTAGCTACCATTTCCCACCCACCGAGGCTATAGTCACCAAAATCGTAACATAGGCATCACATCCAACGACGATGAGCACCGCAGGACAAATACACCTTAGGCCTTTGTATAAGCTTAGTTAGCTGCCATTCACCATACACAGAAGCTATGGTCACGAAATTCATATCATAGGCATCACCTCCAATGACAAACAAAGTTGTAGGGGCAAGTACACCTTAAGCCCTCATATCTTTTGTCGTATTACTCTAATACATAGTAATAATTTTTTTATATAATTTTTTTACTATCCAAGACTTATATAGACCAGTAATAAGTTTTTTTCATATAGTCATAACTGTTTTATGCATATATTTTAAATATTTCTTTTTAATGAAATTATTCCTTTTTAAAAATATTATGAAAATGTATACCTTATAAATAAAACACATTTTTATTTATGTTCTTATTCATTTAGGTTACTTGAGTTGAGTTTGCGAGCATAAATGGACAGGCCGGGCAGCTGACCTAGTTAAAAATATCGTAAAACGATTAAACATCTAGGAATAGATGCATTTATAAATAATTATAATTTTTTTAATTTAACTTATTTATCATTTGAAATTTGCCCAAATATAAAAAAAAAATAGAGCAAATTGTATTGGAAATGTTTTTTTTATGAAAATTCTGTCTATAAAAGTTAATTAATGTAAATTTTACACTTTCCCATAACACATAGTAACATTTAAAAAAATAAAAAAATTATCCATGAAGAATTGCGATTTTAACCCACAACCTCTCGAATCGGAGTCGGGTACTCCAACCACTGGGTTACTTAAGCAACGACAGGATAGCTTTCTTAAATCTGATTATATGGACACCAACGAAGAGGCTGCAATTCCCTCGTACTATTACATTGCTGTATTAAATATTTTGTTATATATTTTTTCAATTAATGCACATATGGCTCAGGACCACATTTATTGCAGACATTTTTCATTTTAAATTCATCATAGTTACCATTTTGAAAACTTTTTAAAGGAAAATGTTGTATTCAAAACATTTCCTTATCTTCAGTTGGGTTATGAATCCTATGTGCCTATGCTCACAAGGATAGTTTTTATGTGTTCTTTTTTAATAATTATGTAAAAGACAACATTTTTTCGCAAGTCAGATTCTAAGCAAGCGAATATGTATAGACATTTAGGTAGGCGAATATAATTTGAGTACTCTTAGGGCGAGTGTCGTAAAATTAATTTTGCAAGTATACTTTCTAGCTCCAGGGATACATGTTTAAGCCCNAGTACTCTTAGGGCGAGTGTCGTAAAATTAATTTTGCAAGTATACTTTCTAGCTCCAGGGATACATGTTTAAGCCCTTTATAACCACAGTGATTATCGTATATATTTGCTCCATAGTGATGTTTACAACGAAAACAGTTTATAAAAGACTGGTTACGATATAGGGTTAATAAAAAAAAAATCAAATATTTGTGTTAAAATTTTTCTTTAAAACTTTTACTCAAATAAAATTCTCAAGTTNGGTTAATAAAAAAAAAATCAAATATTTGTGTTAAAATTTTTCTTTAAAACTTTTACTCAAATAAAATTCTCAAGTTCCTTACACGAGCTGAGACAAAGCGTTTTTCACGAATGCCACTGTCAAACTAACTATCCTAACTGGACCCCAGCTCTTTATATACTCGCAAGCAGGCACCTTGATATTCAATGTTCCACCCACCATAACTCAAGTTTAGAGAATATGTAGAGTTCAGACCAACTGAAACACAAATATTTCTGCAATCTGTCAAACTAAAATAACTTATCCGATCAAGACCCCCACCCCCAAAACAAACCAACCTAACATAACCTAACCTACTAAAGGCCAGAAATATAAAAAAATATCTTAACATTACCTAATCTACCATTGTCCAGATAAAAATCATATTTATTCTAAGCACTCCCATGTCCTACATGTCTAGCATTATTTCAGCCACTTAAGTAAATGTGACATGTCCAGACATCAGAAACGCACTTCAAAATTACTGCGGCTAATCAGCACTTCGAGTAACACTAAAATCACACTTACAAATAAACAGTTGGATCAAGAATAATTATATTTAAAATCCAATATAGTCAAATAGAAAGTCAGACACCATCACGTCTACCCAAGCAACGATGCATTCAAAGCCAGCCCATATCACAATAATCCTTACCATCTGTCAACATAACATAATCGACTTATACCAGACCACCCAATGCACCAGCCATAACATCTTCTATAAGCCAACAATTACTCAATTCAACCATACCACCCAACATGCCCATCGTACCATCCATCATACCTCAAGTGTACCAACCAACTATAGAGTTCAAACCACCCCATAACCTAACATCCATTCCATCTGCTCTGCCATTCCAAACCATACCCCTAATGACCTATAATTACACATAAATTACCCCTTATTGTGGCGAATGTGAAGCTGATTGTGGGGCATGTGGTGCTGTTTGTGGTGCTGGTTGGAGTGTGTGTGGTGAAAGTTGTGCTGATTGTGGTGCATGTGTTGCTGATTGTTATACTGATTGTGGTGCATGTGGTGCTGATTGTGGTGTGTACGGTGCTAAGTGTGGTGCTATGTGTGGTGCATTTGGGTCGATATTTAAAACATTTTCCCTCTATTTCAAAATACAATTATGTAGTTTTACCTCCAAAGTTGAAAGGTTGACATTTTTATTAATAATGTTGCTTTAAAAAGTATCAATCCAGGTTTCTCGGTATATTTAATCTATTCCTGGGTAAACTGTATTTGCACTTTTCTCTAAAACCGCCTAGAGCTACAGCAGGCTCCCACTATGCTTCACCATTGTTCTAAGCAACAACTTGCATTTCGTACTAGTGTGTAGCTCCATGGCGGGCCTCCACCATGATTCCCAATTAGTCGTTGCACGACTTTAACTTTGTACAGACTGTCTGCGGAGGGATACATTGAAAATAGTTCAAAAATCTTATATAAGCTAGAAACGCACCTGCTTCGTTCCATTCTGCCTTGTGAATTTGCTGCGTACGATTCTGAGTGCATCTTGAGTCTATCAATAAGCTCATTCAGGTAGTCGGGAGAATAATAATCCTTCTCATCAGATACTTCATCAACACTCTCGTCGTAGTCATCATCACCTATGATGTCTTCATGATCGTCTTCACCTCCTGTTTCATCCTTTATAATAAATGTACTTTTCTTTGTCGCAGGAATTTNATGATGTCTTCATGATCGTCTTCACCTCCTGTTTCATCCTTTATAATAAATGTACTTTTCTTTGTCGCAGGAATTTAATGGTCATAAGTACTTAGTGCCAATAGCTGTTTATTGTGAAGTTATTCGATTTCATGTGACAGTCTTGCAAGTGCATATTTCGCGCAAACCACGATACTGCTCAACACAGGTCCCTTATTCCATCTTTAGCATTAATCATATCATTTTAATCGCCTGTGGAACCAGTACCCATGTTTGCAGAGAAAGGTATTGAAGGCATCACTTTCTGGTTCTCAAAAGACGAAACCTTGCAGTTTTTGGTGCGGTTCNATGATGTCTTCATGATCGTCTTCACCTCCTGTTTCATCCTTTATAATAAATGTACTTTTCTTTGTCGCAGGAATTTTATGGTCATAGGTACTTAGTGCCAATAGCTGTTTATTGTGAAGTTATTCGATTTCATGTGACAGTCTTGCAAGTGCATATTTCGCGCAAACCACGATACTGCTCAACACAGGTCCCTTATTCCATCTTTAGCATTAATCATCTCATTTTAATCGCCTGTGGAACCAGTACCCATCTTTGCAGAGAAAGGTATTGAAGGCATCACTTTCTGGTTCTCAAAAGACGAAACCTTGCAGTTTTTGGTGCGGTTCNCTTTGCAGAGAAAGGTATTGAAGGCATCACTTTCTGGTTCTCAAAAGACGAAACCTTGCAGTTTTTGGTGCGGTTCTTCAATGTATCACCTTGCATGCACTGTGTGTGGCCATTGTCGTAATGTTTCCTCAAGAGAAAAGGACTCTTCATACAGGTGGTTTTCTCACCTTGCCGAGCATATTGACTGAAGGTGAAAACTCGATCGCAGAATTGACACCAAAAACAATCAGGCAGCGATAATGCAGGTCACGGCACCATTTTCGTTGAAGTCAAAGGCAAGCCTCCGTATCCACAGTTCATCTTCACAGTATAACGACAGAGTGCTTCAAAATCGATGTTCACCTCGCGATATCGGAATGAAAAATGTAATTTTTATATATAAAGGCAATTCTTTTTACAGTAAAGAGCCTAATTTCTTCCTACAGAAGGCATTCTGCAACAAATATCTTTAAAAAATGTAAACACTCATACTCGTTCGCTTCAGACGAATACACACACATACGTATATACATAACATTATATTATTTTGATATGCATGTAGGCATATCTAATATATAAAATTCTCCCGTCACAGTGTTAGTCACTGAACTCCTCCGAAACGGCTGAACCGATTTTTATGAAATTTTTTATGTATACTCGGTAGGGCTGAGAATAGATTCATATCTATTTTTTACACCCCTATGTAATAAGGGTGGCCACCTCCAAACAATTTTTTTTTATTGTTTGAACAAAATTTTAATTTTTTATTTTTTTATGATGTGGCATCAAAAAATACATACCCTCCTAAATTTTCACCCTTCTACCACCAACCCTTATTTTTTTATAGCGATATTAGTAATTTAATAAATTTTACCCTAGGTCGATAACTGATCAATTATCATCGATCATTTATCGATCTAGGTTACAATTTATTCCCACCAGGTGTCTCCCAGTGACACAGCACGGAGTAGCCGGTCTCCACTTTCTCTCACACAATAACCTTTCTCTTATTCATTTGTGCTCAGATCGTAGTAGTGACGTGTTTACAATTATATTTTCAATAATTAAGTGTACTTCTTAATTAACTTTATTATTGATCGCAAAGCTGTAATTGTTTGTATTTCCATTTTATTAATATTTATTAAATTATCTAATATATAAGTGTAGTTCTCACGTTCAGTTATTTAATTAATTTTATATAACCTCAACAGTACTCAACACGTGTCACGAGCACGTGTTATATAATAAACAAATGGCAAAACAACGTTTGCCGGGTCAGCTAGTGTATATATAAATTTATTTTAAATTAATTATATACATAACTATGTATCTCCCTATATGATATTTCTATATTAATATATGCACACATAATTTTACAGGTTATATATATTTATATACCTATATACACATATGTTATGGTATGCATCTTCTTTCAGGTACAATTTTTCATGTTTTTAAAAAGAAAAATATATACCTAAAAAATAATTATGACTATATGAAACAAAAAATACTTATTGCTGGTTTATGTAAGACTCGGATAGTCAAAAAAACTAATACAATTTTTTTTTACTACACGTTAGTGTAATTATGACACATTATTTATTGACCCCACCCCCCAACAGACTACTACTACTTTAAACCCTTGTTCCAGCACATGTCCCTATACCCTNAACAGACTACTATTACTTTAAACCCTTGTTCCAGCACATGTCCCTATACCCTTGTGATCTAAGATATCAGCATACCGATCCAAGGTTTGGTAGTTCGATCTTGCCATTCTCTATATTATTTTTAGCTCCGAAATAAAAAAGCAGCACCCCGGTTGGCCAACTCGAGAACAAACATGGTGGCCGAGCGAGAGCGATACAAGCCGCCCTAACAGGTTATGAAAGACAAATGGAAACAAAATGGCAAGGTCGAACGATGGTGAGTAATAGGGTGGTACACTCTAGCAGCAATAAACATTATTACAGGGATCGGTGATGCACTCTAGTGGACGACGAGAGAACTACAGCATGCGGCAGATGTGAAGGCGAGTTATTGGGAAACAAGAGGGCGGGTGAAAACAATATGGCGGTTGGAAACAACATTACAGACAAGATTATAATACAGACAGCCAAGATGGAATGAAAGAGCATGAAAAAAACACGGAATGATAAGAGCATGAAAATACAAGAAGGAATAATAAAGAACGAAAANAAAATACAAGACGGAATAATATAGAACGAAAAAACACCGAATAATTTAGTATTAAAATACAAGATGGAATGAGATAGCATGAAAAAAACAATATGAAATGATAGAGAATGAAAATACAAGATTGGAATGATATACCACAAAGGGAAGAAATGCAGAAACAAGATGGCGATGTACTAGCTACCAAGATATTGGACGGAGGTCAAGTTCATGGTCATCCAAGATAGCAGAAGGGGGTCAAAGTCATCCATGATGGCGACTGTCACCATATCCAAGATAGAGGATTCAAGATGGTGGTGGATTAGCAGATCTGCATCCCTCAGCCCTTGACCTCGGATCGGCATATCTATCTACTAACCTGCCATAACATATTTTTTAAGAATGGCGCACTGTCTCCAGCATTATCAAGGTACATGATTTATTTCCTATATAATTTCAATAGCATATGTAAAAAAGTAAGTATGTTTTGTCAAAGGGCGACATAATTATAATACTTACGATTGACGAGTTGCTTTCTTGGTCGGTAATGTATATCATGTTCAGAAAGGCAGGATGGTCATTGCAGTCTGTGCCTACGTTGAGTTCGCATCAATAGCTACGAGATACCTTCGCGAACTCCAGGTCTTCTGTGTATGAAACAGCTACACTTGTTTTTTTTTTTTTTAGTTAAGGTACACTCTTTATGTTTTGGGTCTTCTAAATGCAGAGTACATACATAGTTGAAATGCATGTGAGTGGCGATGTATTCTTACTCGTCATTACAAAGTTCGTACATTTAATGATATTTCTATATTTAAAAAAAAATTCGTAAGCTATTATTCATGGCTAATTCGATTTATAATGTGCTTATAGTTCTAGCACTATAAATGGTATGTATTCAAATAAGTACATGCATGAAGTATTTAAAACGAAATTAATTATTACCTTGTACTCTTTAAATCAATTCCTCTTTTAAAGGGACATGTTTGTGTGACTCAGCTGGTCTGCCACCCTGGAGCGTGACGCGTCTCTCTCGGCTATTGTTATCTACCATTCTTCGACTTGCCGAGACCTGCATGGTGCTCGCGCCACCGACTGACCAGCTGGGGCACCCTTAAGCCCGAGATACACGAGGCTAGTATTCCGAAGCCAGGATAGTAAGCTAGTAGCTTGCCTTCTAGCCTGCTTTTGAAGCTAGCTACTAGCTTGCCTTAGCATAAGCTAGGGCGGTTTACATGATGCTAGGAAATGAAGCCAGTATCCCTGCAGTGTAACAATACGTTCGGTCCGCGGAAAAAATGAACAGCATTTGTAAAAGAAAATCAATTCGATTACAACAGTTACTTCGGGAACTATGCCAATTTGCAGTAGAAGAATTAATAGAAGTTTTGTTACAAAAACGTATTTGGACAAAACCATGGATTTTAAGAAGGAATGAACGTGGATCATCTGCATGGCTTCTAGAAGAACTTCGCAATGAAGATCTAGGCGAGTACAAGAGTGTTCTGCGAATGATGCCAGAAAAGTTTGATATTCTGTTGAGTCTTGTGAAGCCCAAAATACAACGAGTGAATACTATTATGAGAGAGGCGTTACCAGCAAGAGTAAAATTGGAGATCACTTTAGATTTTCTTTCGTCCGGCATTAGTTACAGGAGACTCAGTCATTTTTATCGGGTTTCAAGATCTTCCATATCTAGATTTATACCAGAAGTATGTGTCGAAATATACAAGGCATTGAAAGAAAACATTAAGGTTTGTAATATTAACTTTTTATTTTTTATTTATTACATTTTTTTTGTAGTAAAGTAGTAAGATAACCTAATAAAAAAATATGCATTGATAAATGCTGCAGCAATAGGATTCTAGATATCCTGGCGTGGAAAATGGAAAGTAANAATAGTAAGATAATCTAATAAAAAAATATGCATTGATAAATGCTGCAGCAATAGAATTCTAGATATCCTGGCGTGGAAAATGGAAAGTAATGTCATCAAGATTTTGGGAAGAAGGATTTTGTTGTTGTTAATGAGCTTGATATTCGGTTGTTGCTAAATTCGAGGCACCTGATGAAAGTGGCATTGATAAAGTATTGTTTGTCGTGTGCGAGTCTGAAGAGTCTTGACTAGGCGACTGGTATGAACATATTGTGTTGCCATCATTTATTAAATCTTCCATTCGACTACGAGATAATATAGCATTGATTTCGTCCCGAGTGTTAATAGCCCGTGCAGTAGATAACATTTTAAGTTGACTAGCTACATATGATCCAAAAATATCGTGCTCATTTTGTTGTGGCTCGCACACTGGTGTACTTTTTAAATCATCCTTGATCAGCCTTAATTCATTAACCAATGTTGCCACTTGCGCAATTTTTCTCTTCTTCGGAGCTGGTGTCGCTGGCACTTTGCCCTGTGATTTATTAGCAGATGTCGGTGTTTTCACAGCTGGTTGCATCATATTAGCTGATGAAGATGTAAATGGCTGAGATGAAAAATCTTCTGAAGTGTGAACATCTTCACCGTCATCAATGCAACTTTCAATATTGGTTTCGCTGTTATCTTGCTGTTTATTTATTGCTGATTCTTGACTGTCCTAAAATAAAAATAAAAGTAACTTATTAATCATAAATATACATTTTTTTACAGATACCAACAAGTACCGAAGAATGGTCAGAAATAGAAAACGGATTTAGAAACAGATGGAATTTTCCATTATGCTACGGTGCCATTGATGGTAAGCATATACAAATTATAGCTCCTGGAAACAGTGGAAGTGTATATTTTAATTATAAAAAAGTATTCAGTATTGTTCTTATGGCAATAGTAGATTATGACTATTGCTTTCGATATATTGATGTTGGAGCTAGTGGAATGTCATCTGATGGAAGTGTATTTAGAAATTGCTCCATATATAATAAACTAGAGAATAATCTTTTACCAAATGGCGGAGTGATTGTTGCGGATGCCGCATTTCCATTAAAACCATACATTATGAAACCCTACCCAGGTGACAATTTAACATTGGAACAGAAAGTTTTCAATTACCGACTATCCAGAGCCAGACGCATAGTGGAAAATACCTTTGGAATATTGTCAAGCCGATTTCGGGTATTTCAAAAACCAATTGCAAGTAATGTAGATACCGTCGACAAAGTTGTATTAGCAGCATGCGCTTTGCATAATTGGTTGAGAAAAGAAAATCGAAACGCTTATATAACCAGCAGTGATGTTGATGAGGAAGATATTGAAGCAGGAACCATCTCTCTCGGTTCTTGGAGGACAGAAACTACGGGCTTACAAAGGTTATGTCAACAAGGAAGTAACCATTCTTCGATTTCAGCAATCGAGAAAAGGGAAACCTTTAAAAACTACTTCAACAACGACGACGGTGCCGTGTTTTGGCAAACAAGAATGATATCAAGACCGTAAATCAATCCTATTTATATAAAACACGTAGAAAATAATAAGCATAGACTTATAAACTCGACTGTGTATTACAAAGGCATACATTTTAAGTGTAAATGAAAGTAATAAATAAATAAATAAATACAATGCAACTTACCGTTGTTTTTCTTTTCATAGGCACATTTTTAATAAAACTGTGCATTTCCTCGAACCAATTTAATTTTGACTTATACTCCTCTGTAGAACCTGCTCCAGACCTAGTTGATTTTTCAATTTTTGACAGTTCTTGACAATAAGTCGCTCTTAAATTTTTTATTTTAGCTTTTATCTCTTTGGTAGTAATCACTATGCCCATTGTCAATAATTTGACACACATGTTTTGTAATGATGAATCACGCATACACTTGTCTTTGTAAGAAGGAATAGTGGCGTTCCACAGACATTCCTCCTCACGGTACAATTGTACAAACTTTAAATTAATATCGGTACTCAGTTTCGGCATGATTAAGGAACACCTGGTCACAGCGGTCAGAAAACAAACAAGCGTCGTCACTGCACACTAGCCGATCGGGTACTAGCTTCACCGGCCACACGAAGCTGGTAGACAAGCCAGGACAGGAAAATCAGTGGTGGGGGGCGCTACTAGCTCAAAAAATAGAACCCCATCCTATTAAACTATCCTGGCTTGAGACGCTAGCTTACTAGCTTTCCCACTAGCTTACTAGCCCGGAAATAAAGCTAGTTCTGTATACACGACGCCAGAGTAACTAGCTTGCTAGCTTACTAGCACAACTTACTATCCTGGCTTCGGAATACAAGCCTCGTGTATCTCGGGCTTTACAGATTCCCAAGATGCTAGTTGATCCCACAATGTAGGTCGGGTTGGACGCATTCTGGTGCTAGTGTTGTGAATGTTGGCTATACGCTNGATGCTAGTTGATCCCACAATGTAGGTCGGGTTGGACGCATTCTGGTGCTAGTGTTGTGAATGTTGGCTATACGCTGAATTTGGCGGTTTCGTTTCACTCGGGTCGTATGGAAGACGTTTGCTATTCTTTTGTACTGACCAGGATGGCCTAGTCTTTTTAGCATCGTCTAAAGCAGCGCACATCACCCAACGCTAGTGTAATATGTGATTGCAATGGATGATAAGTGCTTATAACTTTTTTCCTTTAAATTTTATTTTTAAGTCAGTTTGCATCAGTAAGTAGCAGTGTTGTCCTTATCGTCCTTGCACTTTACAATGTAATTTTTTTCGCCTAACATAACCTACAGTTTTAGTTGCTTACACTTTATGCATTGGTTGGTAAATGCTTCTAACTATTAGTTTTTATAATTATACTATATCGGTTTGCCTCAGCGAATANCTTTATGCATTGGTTGGTAAATGCTTCTAACTATTAGTTTTTATAATTATACTATATCGGTTTGCCTCAGCGAATAACAGTGTCGTCTCTCTTGCACTACTAATGGTTTAACTGTTTGTTGTTTCGTATGTGCTTACAGTTCTAGCACTATAAATGACATGTATTAAAATAAGTACAAATATATAGTATTTAAATCGGATTAAATTGTTAGCTTGTTCTGTATAACTGGATTCCTCTCGCAAAGGGAAGTGCATGTATGACTTGGCTGGTCTGCCATACCGGAAACTGACGCATCTCTCTCGGCTATTGTTCTGTGCCAACCCTTCGACTTGCCGAGATCTTCACGGTTCTCCGGAGCTGTCTTACAGATTCTCACGACGTTCGTTGATAGTGCAATGTCAGCCGGGTCGGATGTGTTCCGCTGCTTGTGTTGTGAGTGTTGGCTGAACTCTGGATGTGTTGGTTTCGTTTCAGTCTGTTCGTAAGGTTGTCGTTTGCTATTCTGTTTAACTGATCAGGAGGGGCTGGTCTTGTCTAGCATCGTATAACATGTCGTACAGCACCCGATGCTAATGTAATATGTGATTGTGCTTGTATGTAAGTGCTTATAACACATTTTCCTTTACATATTATATTTATATCGGTTTGCAACAATGTGAAGCAGTGTTGCCCTCTTATCGTTTCCGCACTTCACTTTATAATGGTAATTTTTTCGTCTAACATAACTAACAGCGCTCGATGCTCCCACAATATAAACTGGATGTTAATTGCGTATACTTATTTACTTTTCTTATTTTTTTATACATTTTTGCATCGGCGCGTAGCAGTCACGTCTCCCTTGCTCGACCAAAGTGTTTAAATGTATTTTCTTTTGTGGCAAGCAAAAGAACAAAGTCTTTAAAAGTCGCCTAATGTGTATCGCACTTGACGCATTATAGTTATTTTTGTGGTCTACCTTTATGACTATTCGTTGTTTTTTATGTTGGCATGCATTCTAACTTTTACTCAACTTTTCGATGTGATAGCAACACCGATATCAAAATAAAGGACTGTGGCGCTGATGGGTATTTTTTTATATACTTTGGCTTGTTCTAGCATCATGCTCATAATGCACTTGCATATATGTCAGACTTTTTTTGTTTGTTGTGTGACTGATTTTTCATGTAGAGTATGTTGTCATATCTTTTGCGCTCGGTTTCCCCGATCCTCGCGTTAGGCTGGTGTTTATTTATATTAATGCATACATGTTCATATGGAACATGATAGTACATATGCCTTGTTATCGGTGCAATTGTATACCCCTTTTTTCATTATATGGCTGGTAGTTAAGTGCTACCCATGCTTGTGAAGACCCGTGAGCGCCGACCCTTTTGTCGGACTGGCAGGCTTCGTTTATATTACTACCATATGTGCATTTTACTGTAACCCACGACACTGTACATCATACACACAGCAAATTTTAATATACCTTTATTATTAGCATATAGTTGTTTGTCGTCTGTTACCTATGCTAACGTTAATTTATTTATATATTTTCACATATATATTTACAGCCTGGATGTCGGTGGGCGAAGGAGGCTAGTTGTCGATGAGGGGGATCAGTTTTGGAATACATCTGCGGTAGCAGACGATAAGGGTTTTGGTGGGCGATTGTCGAGTGCATGTAGGCCAGTGCGTAGGTGTCTGCTATTTCAGACTGTACATTCCTACATGCAATGGTAACTTTGCAAGGCACTTATATGTACCCCTTTATTTTTTTTACATGTGGGGACGGCTGTAACATGATCCCGAACTTCAAAGGTTTGGAAATGCTGACCAACTTTTATTGACATACTTGTCCATATCTCCTTGATTGCAGTCGTAAGTGATGACCTGTGATATGAATTTGGTGGTCGTAGCTTCGGTGGGCGGGAAACGATGGGCAACTATGCTTATAAGATTTCTAATGGACGACTTGTCCCCACCACACTGGTTATCATCGGAGGTGATGCCTATGATATGAATTTGGTGACTCTAGCTTCAGTGGGTCGGGAATGGCATCCAACTACGATTATATGAACGCCTAAGGTGTACTTGCCCTACGGTCCTTTTCGTCATCTGAAGTGATGCCTATGTTATGAATTTGGTGACTATGGAAACGGTCGGTGGAAAAGGGTAGTCAACTATACGTATACTAGGGCTTAAGGCATACTTGACACAAAAATTCAGTTTGTTGTCGGCGGCGATGTCTATGTTATTAACTTGACAACTATAATTTTGGTGGACAGGAAATGGCAGTCGACTATGCTTATAAGATGCTTTAAAGATTACTTGATTGTAACATCCTGTTCTTCATTGGAGATTATGTTTTCGTTATGAATTTAGTGCCTATAGCTTCGGTCGGTGGAAAATGGTGGGCGACAATGCTTATAAGTGAGCTTAGGGTGTTCTTGACCCTGTGGCCCAGTTCATCGTCGAGGGCAATGCCTATGTTATGAATTTGGGGACTATATCATAAATAGTTCGGGAATTACAACCAACTAGTCTTATAAAGCGGTTTAAGGCATGCTAAACCTTTCAGCCCTGTTCGTCGTTGGAAATGATATACATGTTATGAATTTGTTGACTATCTTAAATGGTACGGAAATATGAGCAAACTATTCTTATAAGTGGGCTTAAGGCCTACTTGCATTGCGGCCCTTTTGGTTGTCAAGGTGATACATATGTTATGAATTTGGTGGCTGTATCTTAAAAAGTTCGGTAATCACAGGCAACTGTGTTTATAAGTAGGCTTAGAATGTACTTAACGCACCAGTGGTGCGACTATAGGCTAGCGTGCGTGGGTAGGCCTCGCTCTGTGTCGCATGGGTGGAATGACAGAGTATGAGACTCGCCCCCCTCCACGACATAAGGTGAAAACAGACTAGAAGGAGTATGAGAATACTATGGTGGAATAGAAGAGCATGGGACTGGACTCTCGCCATGATGTCAGATGAAAGGATACCTGAAGGAGTATGAGAAAACTAGGGTGGAATGGCGGAGAATGTGAATCGACACCCCCCCCCCTAGATGCCCGGGGAAAGGAGATTAGACGGAATATGAGAAAACCAAGGTGGAATGGCAAAGCATGGGACTCAGCCCTGCCAGGATGCTAGATGAAAGAAGACCAGAAGGAATATGAAAAAAACACGGTAGAATGACATACCATTAGTCTCGTGCCCACCAGTATGCCAGGTGGAAGGAAGCCAGAAGGAATATGAGAAAACACACGAGTATTTCAGCCCATCGGCATGTCCGCAACCAGCAGCCAGGTGTCGGTAATTGATGTGTGAAATATTGGCGTATTTACAATTTGAGTCATTGGTACAGGCGAATCCAGAAAGAGTATGAGAAAACCCGCGAATATGCCAACTCGTCCATTCGTCCCCAGTCACCAGTTAGGTGGCAGGTGCGGGAATTAAAGTGTATATTTTACACATATGAGAGGTGTGTGTGTAAATACGCGCGCTCGCACCATGCTTACAGTTTTTTATGCAATGAGCTTATTGTCTGGAGAATGTGTAAGCCGATGCGAGTATTTATTCTCATATCTATGCAATGGCGATCCTTTTCGCGATAACATGTTTATTGTCTGGCGAGTATGTAGGCCGATGCTCGTATTTACGCAATTTCATCTCCTAACATTTTACATGAAATGGCGGTCGTGTGGCAATACGCCGGACTGGCGACCCAAGGGGTGCCGGACCGATCCCGCGTGCATTCTGCATTCTTTGAGTTCCGAAACACCTAAAAAGAAATCCCAGTGCTCCTGGCGGCCACCAATTGATCTCACCTCCCCGATGTAGTGCACTCCTGCTGGAAAAGAGTGAACCAACTCACATGCACAAAATGGCCGCGCCGATACCAGCGCTCCTAGCCATCAATTGTAAATATTCATACATTCTATTGGCGTGTGCGGGAATTAAAGATGGCTTAACACACTCTGCTGACGGATGCGGGAATAAATGATGACCACCTACAGCAGACGAAGTAGACAGTGATGGGGAGTGCGAAAAGCAAGAGAAGGGTGTGAGCAAGAGATAATTTTATGAAGACTGTAAAGAATATGAGAAATCATCCCCAAGGGTTAGAACAGACAGGAGGCAGAAAGGATTGAGAGAGCATGAGAGAAAAAACAAGAGAGAAATATAGAGAAGACTGAAAGGAATATGAGAAAATTCCCGAGGGATAGAACGTATGTGAGCACGGAATGTCAGCGCACGAGAAACACAATAACATCGCAATGAAAGAGTGGGAGAAAAATAGTCAGAATGCAAGAGTGGGAGAAAACGAATCGGAATTCAAGATAGTGATATGCCGAGGTGGAATGATATACCAGGAGAGAAAAAAAAAGAAATTCTGGAGGTAAAAAAATTGAAATCCAATATGGGTGCTGCTGACGAGTAATGACAGAGCAGGATATTGCCGCGTTACGTTATCTAAGATGGCCGCTGTGGCACCGTGGCTCCGCATCCGGCATCCAGTTGGAGATTAACTGCCATTTTCCTACTACTCAAAACTCGTTTTTATATCACTAGTACTGATCAGAGGTAAGTATATAACGCCCATAATTTTAGAAGCCTCCGATATGACGTGATGACTATAATGTACCACTTATCCCCCGACGTAACACCATTAGCACAATTCGCAAAAATGAGGGAGGGGGGGACGTATTTTCATTTGCATTCTGGCGTTCAAGGAATATGGATGGTACACACTGCTTTGCTGGGCTACTGTTAAGACGTCTTTGTCTAGCCACATACCTTAACTGTACACTACACTCTTAAACTTAGTGAAGGCACTGTGTTTCATCCGTACTCATGGCGCTAGAGCGTGATCACGTAGGTGACATAGAGTGTAAGGGTGTTACGATAATACCATGTCGTGTAATGGTGTTACCTCTACCACAACGTTTGGGAGAATTGGTGTTTCATACGTACTTAACCTGTTGTATACATATTTAAGGGAGAAACATATTTTCACCTTTACGGCTGGACTTGACATTTTCGTTAGTGTGAGAATCAAGCCTGATCGCCTTGGTGAGATGTCGGCGCATGAGTCACGCCGTTGGTAAGGTATATAGTGATCATGAAAGAGGTCTGGAGGTGCTTCAGGTTAATGGTTCTTATTTCAACAAACCTATAGACCTACTTCTCTTACACTACACCAATCTGGGCTTTATTTTGTATGTCAGGGAAATACAATAATATGTTAGGAAAAGAGCGAATATGAGAGACGTCCTTGTATAATATTTCGGGAAACACTGAATTGATTGTCGCCATTTGACATACAAATAATGCGCTAGGCCATAGTAAACATAAATATTTTTCTTTACATTAAAAAATTACCTCCATACTTGCGACAATATAAATTCACAATAATTGTCTTGTCTTCAAATTAATAAGACTTATTTCAAAAAGACTTTATGCGATTTGTTAGTATCGAAACATTTTGCCCGCAGTTTTGTAAAATTGCGCTGCACTGTAATTTAAAGCATTTTGTTATCATATTTAAGGAACCGTAGAATTAATTATGTGCTAAATAAATTCACTAATATGCTGTTTTCAGTACTCCAAACTAACAGTTTCCCAAAAATTAAAACGTAGCGACATATCTCAATGACTTCTCATCCAGTTTCTACCCTGTTTTACGCGCTCATTGTGCATTAAAAGGCTGGCAAAAATTAAACATTTTTTAAATATAATATGTCTGGTTCCATTAAACATATTCAGTTCAAATCTGGTGTACTTCAATTTTACTGTGCGTACGAAATTAACTGAATTAGAATGGTTATTTTCCATTCAATTCAAAATAAATTTGTCTCTTAAAATATTATATTTTTTTGACATAATTCGACGGACTGCTGAAAACTGAGTAAATAAATACATACAAAGTCGTTTTACAAAGCATGAATTTAATTTAAAGTTACACTTCAAGTGGATTAGATATATGGCCCTAAGAATAGCATTAATCACCCGGCAATCTGAAGGTANTATTTTTTTTGACATAATTCGACGGACTGCTGAAAACTGAGTAAATAAATACATACAAAGTCGTTTTACAAAGCATGAATTAAATTTAAAGTTACACTTCAAGTGGATTAGATATATGGCCCTAAGAATAGCATTAATCACCCGGCAATCTGAAGGTACGGCAAACATTTTTTTGAAGATACACTTCTTTTGGTGCGTTGAGGGTAAAAGTTTAGTGTGCAACGGAAGTTGCGCGTGCACAGTGCAACGAAATTCGACAGTGAATGTGGTAGGGGTATGACCCAACGCGCATGCGCGTATAGTTGCGCGCGCACAGTGTAACGAAATTCGACAGTGAACGTGGCAGGGGTATGACCCAACGCGCAAGCGCGTATCTTCTAGCTATATACAAACGCAAGGTACACAACATAGCACGTGGTTATATTTAAAACCTACAGAAAATTAGTTGATGTAGTAAGCTAATTGAAAAACATTTCATTCATATAAGTTATTTATTGTAAATATATAAATATATCTTATTAATTAATTTTACTTACATTGTGCTGTGAAAAATTTATTTGTGACTAAAATTGTATAGTAAAATTTTGAAAGTGTTTTTAAGTATTTGAGGTAAATTTTTGTAAGTATTTAATTTTGTTCTTCAATCAAAACTTTATTAATTGTATTTAATGTCTTTCTTCGGTCATTTTATCGTTTTCCTACTTACATAACATATTTGCATACGTATTTAAATTTTATTTTAGTTACGCCAAAGAAGTATAACTTATAACGCGTGTACATAAGTACACGCACCCATGTTTTTTGTTATATAATTACATAATTTCACCTCACGAAATATGCTACTCGAACAAAAAACAACATATCTGGTGGAAAATACAATACAATAATTTTATTTAGATTTTTGGATTCACATAATTCTGCTATTAATGTTTTGATTACCCCATCAAAACTACTTGCATACCTTTATGAATAAAGAATAGTAATTTTTATATAAATAAATGTGTTTTTTTTTCTAAACGGAATTGAAGAACAAACATTATTTCTCTTTCAGTTTTACTGTTAAGTATCGTCTTCAGACAAAGAAAAAAACCGGCATTCCATTCAATAGTAAATGAGTTAATGTTTTTATATTTTAAACTTATTTAACCTATGCTTGTATAACATGCAATTGTAATGTATAGGGACCATTGAACAATTATATTTCCACTAGACTCCAGACAGTTTTCACAGCAGTTCTGTCGTGAGGTTTTACGTTACAATCTGTGTAAAGCTGGTGTAATTGCAATACGCGTCTGCGTTGATAGGCAAAGTGTGTTCGTTGGGTTAGCTTATCTGTCTATGCGCGCCGGTAGTTCGGGTATGCACGGCGTGGTTGTGGGAGTGGTGCTCACCGTGCAGTGCTGCGGTCTAGCCGCGGGCTAGAGGGGTTGTCTAGCAGCGTGATTGGAGAGAGTCGGTGTCTGATATTGATTGCGATGTGACATGCGCGACGAAGGGTACCAGATTCTCGTGGGCCGACTGTCGGGGATAGTATTGATCGGGACGTAGACACGCGCTGTGGTGTGAAGCAGCTGTGCGGTGGCCGAGCGACGCGGGCAGAGTATTGATCGGGACGTAGACACGCGCTGTGGTGTGAAGCAGCTGTGCGGTGGCCGAGCGACGCGGGCAGAGTATTGATCGCGGACTGCATGCGCCGGGCGTGCTCAAATACCTGTTGCACGGTCGAGTGTGTGTACCGTATTATGGATCGTCATATATTTCTTCTCGGGTTGAGAGCATATATTTTCGGCAGACGGGTGCTTGCAACAAGCAGAAACGCTAAGCTAACAGAAATTAGGTACTTAGGGAATTGCTTGCGCAATTAAAGTTTATATAGTGTTTAATGAGCACACAGGTTATCCTCAGCCCTGTAAAAGTTATTCAGTGAACTGCATCTTGTAAATCTAAATATGTTGCTCATACATCTTTTATAATGGATAGGAGGTTATATAGGGCACATGTGAGGATACTTTATTTGGTGTCGTGCTCTAGTGACTCGTGATTTTGAGGATAATAACAATCAGTGTGTGCGGCGGGTAAAATGTGTCATGGAAGGCGCCGACGTGTTTTACGCGTGATAAAATGTGCAACACTGTCGTTGCAATATTTCTGCTTCCGCCTTGGCTAGTACTGCAATGGGCCCTAGCTGACGTCCTATCAATTGCCGTAATCGTCTAGGTGGGAGGAAGCCCAATGTACGATTAGTAGGAGAAACTGCGTCATTTTTGTTATGTGTCCAACTGCCGCGTGTTGAAACACATTTGCTTCAATTAACTGTATTAACTGTATTAAGGATTTAACTTGAATAGTAGCGGGGATGTAATGTGTTATTCCACACTATACACAACAAGTTTCTATAGTTAACATGAGGCAGTAAGTTACAAACGTTTTTACAATGACTGTTGAGTCGCATGTGTTTCAGATAGCATGAAAAAGGATGCATTTGGAGCAATTACAGAAATACCTGTTTGTTGCAACTTTAAGTACTTACATAAAATGTATAAATGGGTGATAATTTATATTGTGAGTGTTTGACACACATTTCAAGGTATTGGTCTCTCATGGAGAATCGAATGATAACCATTTTCCTTAATTGGCTGTAGGTTTTTCTATTATAACAGTCAAAGTGTATGAGTGCGAGTTTGCTTAAGCTGCGAAAAATAAATGAATTTGTTATTTCAGTAATTTTAATAATATTTTGTGGTTACTTTAGGCAACATGAATTTTGTATTCCTTATTATATTAATTGGTTTACACATATGAATACTTACTTAATAAAGGGGTTAATGTATTTGACTACGATATTCAGTTTTGTGTGCAATAAAATACATTAAGCTATGGTAGTCATACTCTTTATCATTGTACACTAACGGAATTTATATTATTGGTTTTCTGTTTGGTGGAATAGAATATTGAAATACACCATTAGTAGCATTCACAACATTATGTTATGTTTATCATGTGTGGTATAATTGCAAATGGCAATCTCTCTTAAATTTACTGCATGCACTTATTTGATGCAAATGATCTTAAGTACAATGGTGCATCTCTAGAGTGGTAAAATTTCTTAGCAGTTGGGCAGTACTCTTATGTAACATGTTTATAGAGTGTATAATATTTGGTAACCAATGCGCAGAGCTGTATGGTCCCACGTTGGGTGTAATGAAGATGGCATAATTTTTGTAGGCTTTGTACCTATAGTTGATCCAATAGAAATATATTTGATATTAAAATTTGCTTTTACATTTTCACAACACTTCTACACTGTTTGTTCCTTTTATGGCATCGAATAATCGAAAACTACAATAGCATTATTTTGGTCCAAACTAACATCTTATGCCACCAATTAAAGGGCGTTACACTGTTTACTGTTCAACTTTATTTCAGCCATACGAAAACATCACTGGAATTGTTTATGCACGAATCCCATGAACATTGCAGTAAAAAGAAATGGCTTTCTTAAATTCTGAACAAATCTTTTGAAATACCAATTTGGTCACAAATAAGAGCGACCAAAATTTAGCAATTAATACTATGACTTACTGAATAAAAATAATTCGTAATATAAATACGATAATTGCTTTTCAAGCAAAATGAAACACTCTCCTTTAATAAGACGCGATGAAGTATTACTAATTCAGTACTTGCTCTGGCTGCTGCAATGCCGAAATTGTGTCTCAAATATTTGTATAGTATATTCCCACGCGAGCACTCTCTTTGAGTCAGAAGCATTTAGGATTGTACTAAAAGTCATTCCTGAAAAAATTTGAGTTTGGATCATAAAAATATGTTTACGTAATAGAAAAATCTTCGAAGAATATTTAAATGATATAAAAAAAAATCAGCTGGCAAAACTAATCAAGCAGTTCATCTCTGGAAACAACATTTTATCACTTAATACAATACATTTGAATATGGCTGACAGTGTGCCAGTATACACAAATGCAGCTGCTATTGTTTAGAAGAGATCTCCACGATGTCTTGCACAACTGGGTTCTCAACTCACCAGCCACCGCCTACACACTGCAACTACAACACTAAGAAAGACGATTCCCACCAAAGACATTTACACTAAAGCAGTGCAAATCAAGGAAAATTGTATTCCTCCTTGCGCCCATTATCTACGTGGAATTTGAAATGTATCTAATCGCAACATGGAGTACTGCAGTTGCAAAATTCGCGTTACATCTCTAGATAGAAATATTTGAACCATTCTTGTTTAAATTTCGCCTATCAGTATCAAATATAACAAATCACCTTACTGATCGGTTGAAGTTGAAAAAAACGCATTGCAATAATTAAGAGCAGTGTTCTGGAGAGAGCACCACGAATCTAGCCTCAGGGCAACCTAACTCAGTTAATTGTACTTCATGTGTTTCATATGTTTTTGTAATCTTTATAATTAAACTACGATGATGAGGATATATAATAAAAAATTGTTGTTGGCGTTATTAACGTTTAGTTTTGCAGCCATTTCGTACATTTTTCAGAAAACATATATTCACATCAAAGCTTTTCTGAGATGGTATCCACCAAGGAGCACGCACAGTTATAGGTTAGTATCGCTACAGATAACCAAATGCGTTGCATAATTTTTTATCAATATTGTAGCCTCTACTTAATCACATGTCTATTAACAAAAATTCTCTTTAAATTTCACGTTATATATAATTGTTAATTTCCTCACAGTTTTACACAACATTAAATATCAGCACATGCTTCATTTTCATGCTGAGAATGACGTGATATCGAAAGCCATCGGTTTTTATGTTTCCCCGTCAAATCCTAGGCTATATTTCCTGAGTTTGGAAAAGATGCAACTAAGTTTCAGTTACTACATATTAAAGATAGTCTCAGAGCTTGGTCACGTGGTATTGATTAACATGTCTTAAAAAGTGGAATAAACAAACATTTCTGATAATGTAGACTAACAGTTTAAAAATGTGACACACTTTCTCGACATAACTATGTATTTCAAGTATTAATATTTACTGGCGTAAATTTAAATTTATACAATATAAATAGGTACAGTATATTATAAATATTTATAAAATGAGTGCAAATAAGTTTCGCAGATATTATGACATACAAAAATGTTCGAAAAAAATATAATGGGTTGCCTAAAGACATTACAGAAGTTGACAGTGTGGTTAAATAAATCAATATTCTTAAACAGTTATTGGAAACACACAGCTTGTATATTGAAAAAAAATTATTGAACGTAAAGCTTATCATAGATAACTATTGTGAATATGTTAAAAATTTTAATTTTATTAAATGAGTAAAAGTATGAGTGAAATTCGGAATTAATACTTCAATTATTACATATTTTTTTCCACAATCGATTTTCTATTATTACGTAATGCTCAAGTTTCGCCAAAAGAATATCATGATTCACCAATCCGAAAGACTTAGAAAAATCGCTANACAATGACTGCAAATAAGTTTCGCAGATATTATCACATACAAAAATGTTCGAAAAAAATATAATGGGTTGCCTAAAGACATTACAGAAGTTGACAGCGTGGTTAAATAAATCAATATTCTTAAACAGTTATTGGAAAAACATAGCTTGTATATTGAAAAAAATTATTGAACGTAAAGCTTATCATAGATAACTCTTGTGAATATATTAAAAAATTAAATTTTATTAAATAAGTAAAAGTATGAGTGAAATTCAGAATTAATACTTCAATTATTACATATTTTTTTCCACAATCGATTTTATATTATTACGTAATGCTCAAGTTTCGCCAAAAGAATATCATGATTCACCAATCCGAAAGACTTAGAAAAATCGCTAAATATACTATAAACTTAAAGATAAACACATAATGCATCTGCATTATAATTTGTTAGTTGAGAAATAGTGGTAGTTGTTTATTTATTACTCTGAAATCCACACTGTCTCTTACTTATAATATTATGCTATTCAAAAAAAAAATTAATTGTTGATGAGGTATTTTTTAAAACACCTTTGATAATAGTATACTTATAGGGCGATAATTTCCCGTTAAATCAACACCAGCTTTTAATTTAAAATAAGGCAAACTTTAATTATCTTAAAACGGTCAGGAAATATCCCGTTTTCTAAAAAATGTTTAACAATCTTTATAAATGGGTTAATAACATATAAAAACATAATTTAATGATTTTTTTATAATTGCATAAATATGCTGTAAAATTTTAGGTTTCGCCTCATTTAATTACTCCTATTCATTCATGTCTACTAGGAGACAAAAAGATTGCATCTTGAATTTTAACTAATGCTTTCAAAATTAATTTTACATCTACATCTGTTTTATATAATTATACATTTTTCATTCACTACCAATTTTCACACAATATTTATTAAAGTAAGGTGGTACCTCTTTATCTTTATAAATATAGTATTATTTAGATGAAGATTATAAACCAGTAATTTCTCATGGTTTAATTTTAAGCACCAAGAATTCAGCAAGTGATTGCGTTGAGTAAAATGCAAACCAGGGCCAAAAAATAAAATAAAATTTCTGTAAATCAGTTTAAATTTGAAATAACTGTCGTGAGTTAAGAATCTCTGGTCACGNCGAACTTTAATTATCTTAAAACGGTCAGGAAATATCCCGTTTTCTAAAAAATGTTTAACAATCTTTATAAATGGGTTAATAACATATAATAACATAATTTGATGATTTTTTTATAATTGCATAAATATGCTGTAAAATTTTAGGTTTCGCCTCATTTAATTACTCCTATTCATTCATGTCTACTAGGAGACAAAAAGATTGCATCTTGAATTTTAACTAATGCTTTCAAAATTAATTTTACATCTACATCTGTTTTATATAATTATACATTTTTCATTCACTACCAATTTTCACACAATATTTATTAAAGTAAGGTGGTACCTCTTTATCTTTATAAATATAGTATTATTTAGATGAAGATTATAAACCAGTAATTTCTCATGGTTTAATTTTAAGCACCAAGAATTCAGCAAGTGATTGCGTTGAGTAAAATGCAAACCAGGGCCAAAAAATAAAATAAAATTTCTGTAAATCAGTTTAAATTTGAAATAACTGTCGTGAGTTAAGAATCTCTGGTCACGCATTTATAATATAGTTGCTTCTTACTGAATTATTGATGCTTAGAATTAAACCGATTGAAATCACTGTTACACCTTTAGAGAATAAAGAAAGCAAGATGCTGGACTCGAACCCGGAATCTGCATTGCTTGTTTATCTACTGCTAGCTTGAGAGAGCAAAATATCAGGTTGTTTATCTGTATGTACACAGCATATGCGCCTAAGAAGGAGCCCTAAGACTATCTATATTATGAAGTGGTTAAAACACGGTTGCATATATCCCACGCAGGGTGCAAAATCATAGACTTTGTTAAATCAATCACTGAAATTGTTCATTTTCTCTTAGGTTTTGTAGTGAAACAGATTTCATCAGCAACTAGTAATTTTTTTCTGATAATGGACAGTTTTAAGGATTTTACTTTTGGACTGGAAATGAATTTGCAAATCACCTCTCTGGTATATTTTGAAATGAAATATTAACAACTCTGCATGTTCAATAACAGCTATATGAACGCTCATGCGTATATGTATGATGTTTCACGTACGACATTTCAAAATGTATGATAGTTATTCTTGGCAAAAATTAACTTTTAATAAATGATTAGCTTTTTGGCTGGAATTTGGACTCCTCAAACAATCTATACAGAACTGATTTCAGTCATTTATTTAAAGCATTTGCTTTGGTCATACTTAATTTTTTCTAATTAATATGTANTCTGATAATGGACAGTTTTAAGGATTTTACTTTTGGACTGGAAATGAATTTGCAAATCACCTCTCTGGTATATTTTTAAATGAAATATTAACAACTCTGCATGTTCAATAACAGCTATATGAACGCTCATGCGTATATATATGATGTTTCACGTACGACATTTCAAAATGTATGATAGTTATTCTTGGCAAAAATTAACTTTTAATAAATTATTAGCTTTTTGGCTGGAATTTGGACTCCTCAAACAATATATACAGAACTGATTTCAGTCATTTATTTAAAGCATTTGCTTTGGTCATACTTAATTTTTTCTAATTAATATGTANCTATACAGAACTGATTTCAGTCATTTATTTAAAGCATTTGCTTTGGTCATACTTAATTTTTTCTAATTAATATGTAAAAATTTTGGACTTTATTTATACTATCAAAAATGTTTTTATAAATTAGGAAATTTCTACAGAACATATTTAATTCATATAAGGTAACGCGCTCCTGATATAAAAAAAACGGAACTGAAAATTCATAAAAAAAAAAATTATACCGAATGCCTCCGTATTTCTCATATCTTCGGGATTAGGGAGCGAACCATGCCAAGTCTACACAAAGATTTTTTTCCCCACTGCAACTACAAATTAAACGTTCCTACTGAAGTGAAGATATTCACGCCACACAGGCCTCTTTCTTCAAACGGCAAGTATTAGAACTACGCATCTGTAATTCTTATCAACACGTAAAACACTCAAACATTACTAGAAACTGAAAAAGTTGTGTGTGTCTCATCTTCGGAAATANAATTCTTATCAACACGTAAAACACTCAAACATTACTAGAAACTGAAAAAGTTGTGTGTGTCTCATCTTCGGAAATAGAAAAAAATAAAAAATGTTACAATACGGTGGTAGGTGAGGTCGGAAGTAGATAAAACTACTCTGAGTCCGTTCACGATTACTTTATCTTTTCTGAGGCCCTGCTTAAGTTCTGTTTCCAGGATAATCCTCCATCTCGAGCAAACAAAGTTTAACCGATATAAAAAACTTTACGAAAGGGGCTGTGCATCACATTCGTACGTACTCACTCTAGAAATGTTTTACACGCTAACTATTTCTTAAAAGCCGTTACGATAACACACGTTTTTTCTCCTTGTTTTAACTCATGTTAATTATATATCATATACATTACAATTTATAAACGAAATAAAGGAAAAAGTTAAATTAAAAATTTAGAAAGGTAGCATTATGTTAACGCAAGCATAAAACGCTTGCGCTACACTACATATCTAGGAAACAAACCAAGCACGTCATACATGGGGTCAGGTTTCATAGGTTTGTTTCAAAAAGTGTAAAGAAACCGCGAATTGGCGATACCAAATTTACGGAAAACTTCCGCTAATTCACTCTAAGTTCTGTTGAATTTACGCAAAATCCTTCAAAGAAAAAACGACGTGTTCATAAGTTATATAATAGATTTTCTACATTACAGATTTATTTTTCTTAGAGTGCAAACCAGAACCAAATAAAACTAAGGGCCTGTGTGAGAAGTGTTTTGTGAGTTGAAAGTAACGTTATTTTTATGTCTCAGCATAGCCACACCAAAAATCTTATTACAATCTCACTTTCGTTGCTATTACATCTCACTTTAAACATTCTCTTCAAAGAAAACTTAAAGATGTTATTTGCCAGTAGCCAGAAATGCCCGATTCCACGTCACCTGGCTAGAATGAGGGAGCAGGGAGCCCTTGGTAATATAAGACACCATCTCGGTCCCAGAAAAATGCCATTTGTACCTGTTTATCGCTCGAAATAGGGTGTTTTCCCCCAAAAAATGCCTTGTTTTGCCCAAAATATACCGTTTTCCCCTAAAAATGTCTCGAATTCCGCAAAAAAAATGCCTTGGTTTGTTCTCGTAAACACGAAGCGTCAAGCCCCACCCTAAAGAAACACCCGCCAAAGTCACCATAAATAGTTCCCTGATTCCTCACACAAGCGCTAGCGTACGACGCCGATCACAATATTTACCATATCGCTCACTCATGCATCCCAGCGCTCGGGCGCCGATCATGATAGTTCCCAGATCGCGCACACATGCATCCTAGCGCTAGCGCTCGGCGTCGAACATGGAGGGAGCCTACGCAGACAGTAAACATTTTTTTTTGTAAAAATGTATATTTTTTTTAAATTTGATTGAAATGTTTTTTGTAAAGCATACAGAGGTAGTGGTTAGACTACCCACCTCCCACCAAGGCGAAACAGGTTCGATTCCCGGCGGGGTCACCCCAGCACGATGCTATCGACCCAATGACTGGACTGTTCATAGTTTATTTAACACTTCTGAAAGCTTTGATTAAGATATACTTTTCTCCTAGTTTTGTATTCATCTGCTATATGAAATAATTATCAGGCACTGATCACTTTATTCATACGCCTGTTAAGTAAAAACGTGATATTATTAGTAAACTAAATGAATAGTGTATTTGCAGTATCCTCACACTTTTTTAAACAAAACAGTTGAGAAATCATCCCATATATGACGCGCTTGCTTGTTTTCTGAATATGTCACCTATCACAAAAGTTGTTTACTTCTGTTAACATAAATGTGTTTTATTTCTGGTTAAATTAAAATTTTACTTATATTTTAAATATAAATTACAATACTTTATTTATAATTAATTAAAACGTGTAGTAAGAAAAAGTTTTCACTAAAAATATTATTAAACTGACTGCGTACGAAAGCGAAGCGCATTGAGGTTTCTGCATGATGGTTTTAAATCAAAAATATTAATATACAATACATTTTATTAAAATAATTGTTTACATTGTAAATAAAAGAGGATTTAAAAAAAGCAGAGTCACTATATGATTGCCCGATTGCTTTCGAAAGCAAGTGTACACATCTGTCGGCGAGCGAACACTTCTGTGGCTGAAAAAAATCGGTACCGAATGAATAGCCAATGTAGACTCTAAAAACTGGTTTTTTTTAAATGTTGATTGAAATGTTTATTTTGTAAAGCATACAGAGAGTCAACGCCTAGGCATGACATAGCCTCAAAATACGAGACTTCACGCTCTTGCATTCCATAGCAAGGTGACGGTGTCGCGGTGTTGTAATGGGTAGACCGCAACTTCATGCTCCCGTATTCACAGCAGCCAGAACATAGCTATGGAACTTAACGCTCATGCTTTCCATTGGAAGGGTGCCGCAGTGATGCAATGGGTAAAGCGCAACTTCACGCTCTCGCATTCACACAGCTACGGAACTTCACGCTCTTGCATTCCATAGCAAGGGGATGGTGTCGCGGTGATGCAATGGGTAGAGCACAACTTCATGCTCCTGCATTGACAGCAGTCAGGAAATAGCTTCGGAACTTAACGCTCATTCTTTCCATTGGAAGGGTGCCACAGAGATGCAATGGGTAGAGCTCAACTTCACGCTCTCGCATTAACACATCCACAGGACTGCACGCTCTTGCATTCCATAGCAAGGGGAAGGTGTCGCGGTGATGCAATGGGTAAAGCGCAACTTCATGCTACTGCATTCACAGCAGTCCGGACATAGCTTCTGAACTTAACACTCATGCTTTCCATTGGAAGGGTGCCACAGTGATGCAATGGGTAGAGTGCAACTTCACGCTCTCGCATTCACGCACCGATGATGGAGGCCCCCAACAGAGACGCCAGCCAGGACATAGCTTCGGAGGGCTACAGAACCTCACGCTCTCGCAATCAATAGCAAAGGTGCCGCGGTGATGCAAAGGGTAGAGCGCAACTGCAGGGGGTACAACTTCGAAATGGAAAAACAACCCTCCTAAAGAAAACAAAGAGGACTAAGGAACGTACAAATAGATGTCATCATAGGGTAATTACTACCGAAGAGAATGTTACTAGTATGATGTTGCTTACGACGTTTCTAATGGAAGATCACAGCCTAAAAGTGTTCAAAGGAACAGGTGAGTGAAAATGAATAAATTAAAAACATTAGACATTGCGAAGGTGTTATCTACCTATGCTTCTTGCAAAATGTATAGAGATAATTGTAACTTAAAAATAATAATTATGTGAATGTATACATATGTATAGCATTTGTCAAGTATGATATATTAACTGTTACGAAGGTGACAAAAGCCTGCGCTTCTTGCAATATTATACACAAGAAATGAAAGCGCTTAACCCGAGGAGAGGAACTGTCTCCTGCTACACATCATGACCTCCCAAAGACGCATGTCCCAGATATGCTTTATTATGTAATGTTATATCCATAGGGGACAGTATGTATTGCATCATCCAGGATCTTTCGCTTATCATCCATCCANCATAGGGGACAGTATGTATTGCATCATCCAGGATCTTTCGCTTATCATTCATCCAAGAAAGGGCTAACTTGCTGGTACTTTCAGTGTATAAATCATTCTGGTATGATCTAATACAATTGACCAGTACGCATATTTCCTGTTGTGACATTAGGATATGTTTATAATCTTTAAAAGTAAGAAGCCACAGCATTCAATCTCCATAATATAGGAATCTGTGTTTGTATATACCAGACTCACGCCATTACCATACCACGTTCTCATTATATCATAGTAAAAGCGATACATTAACGTTTTGAATATGTCAAGTACAGCAAAACCTGCATAGATTGGCTTATTAAATATAATACGTTCATGTTACAATTTTACCAGTCACATATTTTCATTATATATTGTTCTGCATTTGAAAGACGGTTTAGTGATAGGCTTCTTTTGCAGAAAAGCAGTCTTGTTAACAACAATATAAGTCAAAATCAATGGATAAAGACTCTCCATCGCCAACATCGGCATCAACAGCAAGGTCCACTGAAGAGCCACTACAAGCATTACGATATCTTCGTAACTACTACAATTGTGCACCCTGCTATAATATGAGGACGGAACCAATAGCGGAAGATTTGCCGTCTACAACCTGGCCAACAGCAAGGGGTACTGATGAGCCGATGCAAGCGATACGCTATCAAAGTAACTACTGTGGAAATACTTTTAACACAAGGTATAATTCACGTCGGCATGAAAGTTGCCATTGCATGTTCAGCCCGGCATACAAAACATTCCACTGTGATACCTGTGATGCCATGTTTGCCCGAAGTGATAGTATGTATAGACATAAAAATACCTGCAAAGGCTATGTTCGTTGTTCATTAGGAAGTGAGTACAAGTATTGCTGCAAGAAATTCAGGAAGCGTGGCAGGACCAAACAAAATGAAGATAGCAACTGTTACTTTGCTACCGTCTACAAGACCTACCCATGCGATAACTGCAGGGCAGTATATTCGAATAAGAGCCAATTGACAGCTCACAGAAGTTATTATTCGTCTGCTAAATCAGTCAACATAAAGGTTTCGCTCGAATGAACACAATGTTGAACATGTATCAAATGTGATTATGCATTTGTATTATGTCAAGTCTGTAAGTAAAGGTTAAAGTATGTAAATGATTTCGGTATTGTTCATTTATTTTAATCCTTGTCAATATTAAGTTCGCCTCCACCTCTGAGAAAAACCAAATTTTGACCACGTAGAAAATATAAATAACTGTAAAAAATATTAATATATTAATAGAAACGATCACCATCAGTCCTACAACACAAGGACGACAGCTCGAGTCATCACTAGCACGGCTAGCTCGGAACAACCAAACATAGAATGAAAAAATTAACTATGTTATACACTACCAGACTATTCTGGACACTACAACAGACTAGCAAATATCTTCCTTACAAACCAACTGAAACGGTCCAATACATTTAATGCACATCACTAGCAACAGAATGTGACTTTTGTCATATGCCATGGAATATGTCAGACAGCTCAGATGGTTGGGTGACGACGCAAACGCAGTGTAGGCCTTGTCAAATTTAACGAATAACACTAGCCAACAGAGTGTTATGTAAGGCTCCAAATGTCACACAGCTGCTGCTGGACGCATGATAGCCTTCAGCTGGTATGACTGAATTCGCCGGGCAGAAAACTTACCGATGTGTAGAAACACAGATTGGAACCTAGTACTCTGACTCAGAGGTATCTAACAACCTACTATCATGGAAGAACATNGTATGACTGAATTCGCCGGGCAGAAAACTTACCTATGTGTAGAAACACAGATTGGAACCTAGTACTCTGACTCAGAGGTATCTAACAACCTACTATCATGGAAGAACATTCATGCAGACATGATTCGTGAACCTTCTGTGAAGAGTGACGGGAAGTCTAGCTGCATAGAATTGTAAAGACGTTAATGACTTGGTTGAAATAAATAAATATATATATATATATATATATATATATATATATATATATACATATATATATGAAAGCATTTACACAAATAAAATTAAGGATGGACAACTTACAACAAACTGAGATATGTTAAAAGCCAAAAAAACTATAGAAGAGTTGTACGCCAAACGTGTAAGTACCCCATGAATACTATACACGACGAGCAGGCAACGAAATAATCTAAAATATTAATATATATGAATGGCTTAAGGACCAGCCGTCAAATAGCGAGAGCGTATAAACGGGCGGATATGTCGTGGCACGGTACGAGTACAGGCCAAGACCTGTGACTGAATATAGCCAGCGGTAGGTTAAAAAACAAGACAAGATGTAATGACTATACACCAGTCGGCGACACTCAGCGTACAGAACGCCTTAGGTGAAATGCATCAACATGTTTTCTGTCATTGCTGTGAAAACTCCCTCTCATCTTGTGACATACACACAACGTGAAACAGAGGACAGCACTTGAAAGTACACTTTAAACCTTTTTACTACCATGTTAAATTTCGTTTAATCTGGTGCAACAGAAAGAATTATCGGAAAATTGAGTAATTGTGCCTCTATAAAAGTAGGCTATCTTAGTCCATTGCAGAAACAAACAGCAGACAATCATAAAGTGCCGTCACAGAGTAGACAAGAACATAGAGCCGAAAAAGTGTGATGGTTCCTTTGATGTAGACGTTCCCATTCGTTGATTGGCTGCGAACAGCTCCGTAAACAGACCTTACTGTATGCTACTATAGGTTCCGACCCTAAGTATACTTCCTTTTAAATGAGATAGACATATTACACTCTTTTAGGCGTCTCGTAGTGTATCTCATTACGATATTGACATGAAAGAACACATAACATGTTCGGCCGATGGCCATCTTGGATGGTGTAATCTATTATAACTTTATTCATTTATCATATCAGTGCTAATATTAGGTTCACGTCCATCATTAGGAAAAACCAATTATCAGATTTTGTCAAAGTCCAAAAGAGAATAATATTTTTGTACAGCTCCAAGGCACGAACTCAGTTCTCTATCGAAGGGTTCTTGAGACGATGGCTATCTTGGATGTCACCATAGTAATATTATTTAAGCATTAGTCATAACCAAGCTAATGATGACGCCACCCTGCTCACTGGTAAAAAAAATTTACCTTGACCTTTGAGTACCGACATGGTGTACATGGATGAATAAATTTGACAGTGATCATTAATCACTGACATGGTATTCATGTAGGAAAATAATAATTTGACCTTGACCTCAAAAAAAATCACATGGAAATCATTCCCTGGTGGCAATGTCCAAAAATCACAGGAAATCGATGGTCATCTTGGATGTCGTCAGAGTATATGATCTTGACCTTTGATTACTGACATGGTATTCATGTAGGAAAATAATTTGACCTTGACCTTTGAGCACTGATGTGATATGCACGAGGAAAATATGATTTTGACACCTTTATTTTCCTACTTGCACTTGTGTTGCGGGACACGTGGACAGGCAGGACAGGTCAGCCCAGAGCACAGAGACTCAGTTACACATGTCAAAGTTGTGCCAAGTAAGAGCTGGCATATCGCCGAAGCACCTGGAAGGCGCTACATATATACGTAAGAAAGCGGGCAAAAATGCAGAGCCAAGCTAAAGTGGCGTCAACATGCACCTCTAGTTACACAATAGAAAACGGCTGACCAGCTTGGAAGTGGTGCCACGAGCACTCCTCCCCCCTTCCTCCCTTAGTCAAACCGCGTGGCAACTGGGACATGCGCTACAGAAGGAGAGCTGACAGGGTAAGTTTTAGGGTGCAGGTCACCCCTCCTTCCACCAACAAGAACCATGGTGCATGTATGAAGTGTTCGTTGTACTGTGCCCTCCTCCCACCTCCCTCCCCAACAAGGGAGACACATGTAGGAACTTAGGGAGGGAGTCAAGAGTGTATATAAGCGATTTTACGAGAGAAGACGGAGTCAGTTTTTATCACCGCGCCGAGAGAGTCAGTTGAGTCAGGAATCGATAGAGGACGTCGGAACGAGAGGAGAGTGTCGAGGAGCAAACCCAGAGGAGCAGCAGTCGAGGGGAGACGGAACCAAACGCTCGCCTTTACAAGGCCACTGACATGGCCAGACCTCCCCCAGCCGTCACATACCAAGCACTACAAGCAGAGCTATGTATCAAGTCGTCGGCCAAAAAGGCCCCCCCCCCCCACGACGTCGCCCACGGTTAATCCGAATTAGTTAAATAGAGTACCACACCTCGGACGTGTTTAAAGTGTTTCTGTATATTTAAACTCGAGAGAACATAACCAACCAGTAAAGTGAAACACCGAAAGACTGACTTATTGATATACCCTCAACCTTCAAGACACTTTTTAGTCTGTGCCATCGAAAATTAACTGAGGATACTAGGACCCCACAGATGGGGAATAGCGTCAAAGTATCATAATTATTATACAATATAGTTCATATTCTCTAACTTGTATGGGATTTTCCCACACTTTTGTCAGGTACTTTTCCGTACGATTTGGGGAATAGTACTTTGCTTGTTAGGGAAATTTACTATACATTTATGAGGTAATTTTACCTTTTGTGCAGGTGTAATTTGCTTCCGTTACATGTAAGAGAATTCTACCTCAATTTTTTTTTACAGTGTATTCGGTCATTAATTTTTCACTTGTAGACATCAATAGTTCAAATATATAGAACAAATAATAATTCCTAACCTAACTTACTCTTTTTTAGTTTTCGGTCTTTAAAAGTCTTGTAAAGACATGTGTTCATTACAGATAAAAATTAAATGTGATAAAATAAACGTAGTGTTCTAAGTATGAACCACTGAACCGTAAAAGGATAATATTTATGTGTTTTAATATTGCTTTCCATCAGCGTTTTACAGGGACAAATTCATAATGATTGTTATATTTCTGGTGCTGTATTGTACACAAAATTATAACCTACTAATGGGTACTTTTACGACTTTTCCAACGGAATAATGATTTGAAGATGTATCTTCATCCAAGGTAGATACAGTTAATTATGAGAGATTTCACATGTTATGCACCGACAATATACATTATGCAGCCAAACGTTACCTGCCCCCTTTCTGCTGCCACGGAACTTTCCCATTAGAACACCATATACGCAAAGAAACAAACGTTTGAACTCTATAAACACGTTTGCTGGCTATATGAATGAATGGGGAGAGTCATGTACCTTTGAAAATGGTCATAATTTTATCAGAGAGTAGGTACTCAGAGATGAAACAGCAGCTTATACCGCGAACTCCAGCTTTACACGCCAGCAAAATGGCGTCTCAGGCCACGTGTCGGAACGCCGTTCGCTAATCAACTCTTTGTATCTTACTTACCAGCCGGCAGCCTAGCCAGAAGTGAATCTTTCAGATTAGCTGTAGCCAGTGAGACCCAAGGCCGTGTTACCAGATCCATCTGCAGCCAGTACGTGAATATTTACGCTCCATTTCACTTCTGAAGCCCACTTACTCTGTAATTGTGTGGAACGAAAAATTAGGCCAATCCACCAGAGAGGTTACTCAGTAGTTATATGTGACCTGGTCTACTGGTATTCATACTACTGTCAAATGGGTACGCGTGGAAGCACGGGCTCTAATCCTCGCTCCGAAGAGAAACGAAATATTATGGACTAGCGAAGAGGTGTGTTGCGGGAACGAATAGTCGGTCATGTAACTATTGAAGAAAATTTCTGTCGCAGCTCACGTACATAGGCTAGTGATAAGACATTCTATTTGAAGGTGACAGCAGAATTTGGTTTTCGTGGCCCTGCAGTTTTCCGAAAGCCCCTGGTCAAATGCACAAATCGCCGACTTTGTGTAGTGTTGGAACAAAAACACCGTCATTCAACTGTATATCAGTGGAGCACTGGAAGATCTTATGGAAAGACGAGTGACGCATACTACATGGCACTCTGATCGACGTGTGTTGACTTGGCGGATGCCTGGTGCATGGTTTTTATTTAATTATGTGTGCTTTATCGACAGTGAAATATAATAACGGTGTGTTGTGATCCGGTTCTTCTAAGTTTGATATCGGGCCAAACGTTTGCAACAGTTCGTTTGTCGTATCAGTACGATCCATAAAGCAAGGCCAATTGCGCAGTGTTTTGAAGACAACCAGGTACAAATGCTTGACTATCCCAATCAAAGCTCCTACTTTAACATAACAGAACGCAATAAGTGTGTACTGGAGCGTCGTTTTGGTGTTAGACCCTCTCTTCTAACTGACAAAGGTTTACTGTTCGCCATGCTACAGAGAAATTGAAGAATATCTCCACCATCTGTATACCATGATTTAGCTGTGGGCATACTACGAAGGGTTAACGCTGTTAAAACTTCAAAGTGAGATCTGACAACATTTCCGTTATACGGCATATACGACTTTGGAAGCAACTAAAATAGGTGTCTGGAAACCTTTGAGGCCACAAGTTTAGTCCAGTTCACGAATTATGCAAAGTGTCCCTATGGGCGTGGTCCCGGCTTTCATCGCTACTGGACTTGCATGGATGACGCGAAAGGGTACCATCAAACTTCGCCAAAATTCAATGAATTGGCGCTTTTCATAGAGTTTAAATTTTAATCAATTAATTCCTGCCTCCCGCTTAATAAGATATACGGAAGTTACCTAAATAATAAACTGACTTAAGATGACATGGCGCATATATTCACAGCTAAACCTGAAGTTCTTCCTGGCTCTTCATGATTACAAGGGAACATGTTAGAGGCCTCAGCCGTAAAACGCTCTCGCCATAGAAGCAACGGTATGTAACGCTGGGGGAAATCGCAGAACATCGAATAAACATAGAGCTGCGGTGGCTGAGCGGTTAGCCTTCTCGCCTCCCACTAAGGCGAACTGGGTTGAATCCCCAGCCACGCCACTCCCAGGTTTTCGCATGTGGGAATCGTCCTGGTTGATGTCGCTGGTCTGCGGGTTTTCTCGGGGATCTCCTGTTTCCCCCTTTTCATTCCGGTGCTGCTACATACTTACCACAATTACCTTTATCAGCTCTCAAGACCTCGTTGTTAAGAGCCGTCCAAATTTCTTCACTCACTCACTCGAATAAACACGCCGGCGATCGGCACGTTCCTCACAAGTGAAAATGTTAAGACACGAATCCTATCGAGGTCGAACTCTCGGCACAGAGAACTTAAAATGCAGAGGCGAAACAGCTGTTTCCATCGTGAACTCCAGCCGCATACACCAACAAAACGGTGTCACTGGCCAGTAACATGTAGGAACGCCGTTCGTCAATCAGCGCCCGGTACCGTACACGCCAGCCGGCAGCCCAACCTCAGCATGCAGTAGCCAATTAGACGTACGGTCCGTTTCCAGAGTCTCACGCTGCCAATCAGAGAATGGGCTCGCCCACATAAATGGAACCGCCACGTGCTAATCCTTCTTGTCTCTGTGAACTTAGCTATTCTTCGCCCTCACTCTGGCTATGAGATGGGAATGCGAGCACTGTTTCAGTTTAGTAATGTTGTAATGTTCGCTAACGGGGAGAGGTTTGATAATCCCCAGTTTAAAGCAAACATACAGTGAAGCAACGCCCTATGGTGACCTTTTTCACCATACGTCTTGCGATTTGCGTTGTTTTCGATCATCAGATTTTTACGTACATTTTTTTAACGAATCTCATAAAACTATTTGCTTGTGAGAATTGAAAATGAAATAAAAATTTTATTCAGTATCAGGATATGGCTGTATCATTTATTTATCGGTTTGTCTGTATGCTGATATAATTTTTTAAATGTAAATAAATAAAGGTGGAGTTGAAAATTTGTTAAATAGAATGGTGAACAAATTTCTATTTAGCTACAATATAGTACGGCACAGAATATTTTATATGTATAAGAAAAGATTATTGCTCTAAGTTTTAAGATAACGATACTTTGTTTTTGTAAAATTTACTTCACTTATAAATAAATTACGAAACACTTGAGTTAGTTTACCTTTAAAATTATTAGGGGAGAGCAGGGTAAAGTGGCCACTATTAGTTCAAATATTTAAATCGTCTACTGTAAGTAAAACACAAATAGAGAATCGCCCTCCTTGCAATATACTTGCTGTACAATCATCTTAATATGTTATTTTTAAAAAATAGCCAATTATTTATATATTTTTTGAATTAAAAAAATTGTTAACCGATTTTTTCTTTGCCCTCAGATGTCGGATAAAGTGGCCACTGACTGGCCACTTATGTTCTCCGCATTTAACAGTATCTCCTCTTTCATATATAGTCTACTAGCTGTGCCCGCGTCACCGCTCGCGTGGATGACAGAATTAATATTTAGGTATTTTTTAAATAAATAATAAAAATAAAAATTAGAGCGGACTCTAAATACACATACATGCTCGAACGTGATTAGTTTGTTATTAACGACGCGAGTCGACTGAGTGCCGGCCGAGCGCACGCGACTCATGTTACGCTCCCTCCCCCCATCCCCTATAGGGTCTTCTTGGCTACCACCCGCCGCCGCCTAAGCTCACCACGTCCGCGTACGGACAAGCGACTCGCAAAAAATTACTTTTTCACAAAACTCTTGATATATTTTATAGTATAGGAGGGAATTTGTTTAGACAGCGTATTGCAAGCGGGCGCGCCGGCGGCAAACTTTTTTCCGACTTGATTCACTATTATCGTCACTGCTTATTCCTTATGTCACTTTACGTAACAAAATATATACTTAAACCTGGCCAGAGAACATAGCTATGAATAAAAAAAACCTAAATCAGATAAGTGGTTCTCGAGTGATAAGTGCACTAACATACAGACAGACAGAGATACGTTGAGTTTTATAATATGTAGATATATCCATCAGCAGGAGACCGAATAAAATACCAGTGAGTCAAAAACCAAAACAAATATGATTGGGCATTGCCAAGCGTTTCGAAAATTAATTTAGCAAAATATTCCAGCTGTCTGCTAGAAGCGACTGTGCTGTTTTTAGAACTGTTTAACATGTAGAATAGTATTACAACTTCTTTTGCTAACTGCGAACAATGCACTCTCAAGTGGCGACTGTTTCAACCTGTTGGATCAAATTAGGTGTCTGGCCACTTTTCCCTCTTAGATACCAATACACAAAAACTTGTCTAGAGAAAAAAAACTAAGTAAACTGGTACACTTTATGACTTTGAGATTGTAAAGCCTAATACATAATCATTTAGTTGAAGTATAGTTAATATTTATAAACCTACTGCGTACTGAGATAAAATTAACAGTATTCATCACTTACCTTACATCAGTCATAAACAAAACCACACAAATTTTAATAAAACCCTAACTGGTAATAATACGCTCGCCACCAGATTGCAGCACTTTACAGCGGAGTAACAACGGATGGCCACTTTACCCTTCTCTCCCCTACAGTATAAACTATATCAAAGACCGTAGCCAATGACTTCCAGTTGGTGATCCGCTACGATTCCTAAAAGTAAATAAGAAATTGTTTATAAAGTGAAATATAACTTTATTATTATTTTTGTTCTCTGAGATCGTAAACGTATAAACGTATTTTGAATAGTGTCTACTCAAAACTTTTTCGACTTACAAAAATGCCACCAACGAAACTAGCATTTAAAATTACTTATATATGTCAGCGATTTTTTTACTAAGGTAAGTGTAGAAATAACGAGGAGAATAACTTTTCTCTTGTTACGGGAAAGTAAGAAAATTTTATGAATTTGAAGAATTTACTTACTGATGGTCATACTTTTAAAATGAAAGCGTCTTGAAGATATCTTATTAAGAGACTACATATTTCCTAACAAAATCTTACGTAAAAAATACCACAATCTACGCTAAAGTATTTTAAACGTTTTTATAATACTTAATTGTAATGCTCTTATATAGTCTACTTCTAAAAATATAAAATGTGCAGACGTGAGCACTCTATGTAAAGATTTTTTTTTCAAGATCCCCAGGAGTCGTAAAATATAATAGCCCTGGCCAGCTCTATAAGCCTGGGCGCAGTTTTATGTGACTCGCCGTAACTTAGAAAGAGGTGGCAGGGCCGGGAAACGGTAGGGAGTGGGGGTAGTTAGTTATGATAATAGTAATAGCTGCGCCAACTTTCAACTTAACCCTCAGGACCAAATACACTCTCTCATCCTTTTCGCTCTCGGAGGGAGGGGGTTGCACCGAGATACAAATTGCGCAGTCCATTTAATTTGCAAGTTGGCTTAATCATTGTGGAGCTAGCGTATGTGCATGCATGATCAATTGGGCATGAGGGGGTTTTCTGGAAGGAAGGGGGGCTGACCTGACCATTATTCCATGGAAAGCGAAGGGGAATATATACACGTTTAAAGAGGAGGGCTGAAAGGGCGTGATAACTTAGGGGTGAGGAGGAGAATATTGTATCGGTCAAAGCGGGTGGGAGAGAGGTAAGCGAATGGATGGGAGACGAAAAGTTGAAAGTTAAAGTGCTTTGGAGATAAGGGCAATTAGGTTAAGCATTCCAAAGACCCCCTGGGCGTTTTACCCGCCCACTCCCTCAGACACACCCAATTCAACCATTCGTGCCTTCCAGCCACCCTGGCATAAAATTTATGGTTCTCGGGTAACAGGCTCGGGAGAGAATAAGGGGTGTGAAATGATCTCGTGTGTGCAACGGGCACACTATCACCGGTTTTATTCTTGGAATCACTGACGTGTTGGTCTGTTCTTCACCTAGCGTTGTAACTGCATATTTTCATTCGCGGGCTCGCAAAGCCTCGTAGGCAGTCGTATCACTAAAGCTGTAGGCAAAGTCTTGAAAAAGTTTTTTATAATAAATTTATTGGAAAAAACGTTAAGATTGTTTAATAATTCAAATCTTTTTCAGATTAACCCTACTGTTCAGATTTATTTTAAAAGGAAAACAATTTTTATGCACGTGCGATATGTCAAATATCATTACAAACGAATTTGGTAAAAAAAAACCTAATATTAGTTTTCAAAAACTTGTCTGCGTACATTTCCTACTATCATTAATTTAGCTGTAATTGAATTTCATATTCGGAGCTTAATCAGTAGTGTTCCACCTGAAAATAAATTATAATTTTGAAGACTAAAAAAAAAAAACAATAAATCCCATGTATGTTTTTATGACACCGAAAACGTTAACCGTTCAAGTATAAAAAAAGTAAACTCGCAAGTTAACATAAAACAGTTGCAGATAATAATACAGCCCTAGTTTTGTTGAAATAATTCCTCAGTGTTCGGCATTATTTGATAAAAAATATTCAAAACAGGAAACATGCAGAGTGCGGGTGTAGGTCACGATGCATCCATTCTTTAATGGGCAAAAGTAGCCAGAAATGACCGATTCCACGTCACCTGGCTAGAATGAGGGAGCAGGGAGCCCTTGGTAATATAAGACACCATCTCGGTCCCAGAAAAATGCCATTTGTATCTGTTTTTCGCTCGAAATAGGGTGTTTTCCCCCNTTAATGGGCAAAAGTAGCCAGAAATGACCGATTCCACGTCACCTGGCTAGAATGAGGGAGCAGGGAGCCCTTGGTAACCATCTCGGTCCCAGAAAAATGCCATTTGTATCTGTTTTTCGCTCGAAATAGGGTGTTTTCCCCCAAAAAATGCCTTGATTTGCCCAAAATATACCGTTTTCCCCTAAAAATGTTTCGAATTCCGCTAAAAAATGCCTTGGTTTGTTCTCGTAAACATGCAGCGTCAAGCCCCTCCCTGAAGAAACGCCCGCCAAGGTCACCATTAATAGTTCCCAGATTCCTCAAACAAGCGCTAGCGTACGACGCCGAACACGTTGGTACCCAGATCGTTCACTCATACATCCCAGAGCTCGGGCGCCGAACATGATAGTTCCCAGATCGCGCACACATGCATCCTAGCGCTAGCGCTCGGCGTCGAACGCGGGCGGAGCCTACGAAGACGGTAAATTTTTTTTTTTTGTAAAAATGTATCTTTTTTTTAAATTTGATTGAAATGTTTTTTGTAAAGCATACAGAGGTAGTGGTTAGACTACCCGCCTCCCACCAAGGCGAAACAGGTTCGATTCCCGGCGGGGACACCCCAGCACGATGCTATCGACCCAATGACTGGACTGTTCATAGTTTATTTAACACTTCTGAAAGCTTTGATTAAGATATACTTTTCTCCTAGTTTTGTATTCATCTGCTACATGAAATCATTATCAGGGTCTGATCACTTTATTCATACGCCTGTTAAGTATAAACGTAATTTGATTAGGAAACTAAATATATAGTCTATTTGCAGTATCCTCAAACTTTTTTAAAACCAAACAGTTGAGAAATCATCCCATATATGACGCGCTTGCTTGTTTTCTGAATATGTCACCTATCACAAATGTTGTTTACTTCTGTTAATATAAATGTTTTTTATTTCTGGTTAAATTAAAATTTTACTTATATTTTAAATATAAATTACAATACTTTATTTATAATTAATTAAAACGTCTAGTAAGAAAAAGTTTTCACTGAAAATATTATTAAACTGACTGCGTACGAATGCGAAGCGTATTGAGGTTGCTGCATGATGGTTTAAAATCAAAAATATTAATATACAATACATTTTATTAAAATACTTGTTTACATTGTAAATAAAAGAGGATTAAAACAGTAGAGTCACTATATGATTGCCTGACTGATTTCGAAAGCAAGTGTACACATCTGTCGGCGAGCGAACACTTCTGTAGGCGGCAAGACAGACGTTCGGCTCTGTTTCTGGCAGATAGCACGTCCGGAGTTCGACACTGTGTGCTGAAAAAAATCGGTACCGAACAAGAAGCCAATGTAGACTGTAAAAATTGGTTTTTTTAAAATGTTGATAGAAATGTTTATTTTGTAAAGCATACAGAGTGTCTACGCCTAGGCATGACATAGCCTAGGGATACGAGACTTCACGCTCTTGCATTCCATAGCAAGGTGATGGTGTCGCGGTTTTGTAATGGGTAGAACGCAACTTCATGCTCTCGCATTCACACACCTACGGGACTTCACGCTCTTGCATTCCATAGCAGGGGGACGGTGTCGCGGTGATGTAATGGGTAGAGCGCAACTTCATGCTCTCGCATTCACACACCTACGGGACTGCACGCTCTTGCATTCCATAGCAATGGGACGGTGTCGAGGTGATGTAATGGGTAGAGCACAACATTTTACGCTCTCGCATTCAGACATCTACGGGACTTCACGCTCTTGCATTCCATAGCAAGGGGACGATGTGGTGATGCAATGGGTAGAGCGCAACTTCACGCTCTTGCTTTCACACACCTACGGGACTTCACGCTCTTGCATTCCATAGCAATGGGACGGTGTCGCGGTGATGCAATGGCTAGAGCGCAACTTCATGCACCCGCATTTACAGCAGCCTGGACATAGCTTCGGAACTTAACGCTCATGCTTTCCATTGGAAGGGTGCCGCAGTGATGCAATGGGTAGAGCGCAACTTCGTGCTCCCGCATTCACAGCAGTCAGGACATAGCTTCGGAACTTAACACTCCTAATTTCCATTGGAAGGGTGCCGCAGTGATGCAATGGGTAGAGCGCAACTTCACGCTCTCGCATTCACGCACCGATGATGGAGGCCCCCAACAGAGACGCCAGCCAGGACATAGCTGCGGGAGCTACGGGACACCACGCTCTCGCGTTCCATAGCAAGGGTGTCACGGTGAAGTAATCGGTAGAGCGCAACTTCACGCTCTTGCATTCACGAACCTATGGCAGCCCCAAACAGAGACGCAGCCAGGACATAGCTTCGGAGTCGTTATGTTATTTTCTGGCATCCAAGGGTCTGCGGTGAAGCAATGGGTATAGCACAACTCCATGCTCTCGTATACACACACCGACGATGGAGGCTCCCAACAGAGATGCAACCAGGACATATCTTAGGGACTACATGCTCATGCATTCCATTGGAAGGGTGCTGCAGTGATGCAATGGGTAGAGCGCAAATTCATGCTCTCGCATTCACGCACCGACGACACCTCCCAATACAGACATCTGTCAGAACACAGCTTCGGAGGGCTACGGAACTTCACACTCTCGCAATCTATAGCAAGGGTGCCACGGTGATGCAATGGGTAGAGCGCAACGCCATGCTCTTGCGTTCATGCACCGACAGTAGCTCCCAACAGAGACACCTGCCAGGACATAGCTTCGGAGGGCTACGAACTTCACGTTCTCGCAATCCATAGTAAGGGTGCCGCGGTGATGCGATGGGTAGAGCGCAATTTCACGTTCTTGCATTCACGCACCGACGGTGGCTCCCAAAAGAGACATCTGTGAGAACATAGCTTCGGAGGGCAACGACACTTCACGCTCTCACAATCCATAGCAAGGGTGCCGTGGTGATGCAATGGGTAGAGCGCAACTCCATGCTCTTGCATTCACGCACTGACGGCGGCTCCCAACAGAGACACCTGCCAGGACATAGCTTCGGAGGGCTATGGAACTTCACGCTCTCGCATTCCATAGTAAGGGTGCCACAGTGATGCGATGGGTAGAGCGCAACTTCATGTTCTTGCGTTCACTCACCGACGGGGGCTCCCACCAGATACATCTGTCAGAACATAGCTTCGGAGGGCTACGGAACTTCACGCTCTCGCAATCAATAGCAAAGGTGCCGCGGTGATGCAATGGGTAGAGCCAACTCCAGCGCGTTACAACGTCGAAAATGAAAGACAACCCTCCTAAAGAAAACAAAGAGGACTAAGGAACGTACAAATAGAGGTCATCATAGGGTAATTACTACCAAAGATAATGTTACTAGTATGATGTTGCTTACGACGTTTCTAAGGGAAGATCACAGCCTAAAAGTGTTCAAAGGAACAGGTGAGTGAAAATGAATAAATTAAATACATTAGACATTGCGAAGGTGTTATCTACCTATGCTTCTTGCAAAATGTATAGAGATAATTGTAACTTAAAAATAATAATTATGTGAATGTATACATATGTATAGCTTTTGTCAAGTATGACACATTAACCGTCGCGAAGGTACATTAGCAGCCCGCGCTACTTGCAAACGACTAGTGAAAATTTTTAAAATAATTATAATGCGAATATATATACATATGTATATCTTTTGTCAAGTATGATATATTAACTGTTAGGAAGGTGACAAAAGCCTGCGCTTCTTGCAATATTATACACAAGAAATGAAAGCGCTTAACCCGAGGAGAGGAACTGTCTCCTGCTACACATCATGACCTCCCAAAGACGCATGTCCCAGATATGCTTTATTATGTAATATTATATCCATAGGGGACAGTATGTATTGCATCATCCAGGATCTTTCGCTTATCATCCATCCAAGAAAGGGCTAACTTGCTGGTACTTTCAGTGTATAAATCATTCTGGTATGATCTAATACAATTGACCAGTACGCACATTTCCTGTTGTGACATTAGGATATGTTTATAATCTTTAAAAGTAAGAAGCCACAGAATTCAATCTCCATAATATAATAATCTGTGTTTGTATATTCCAGACTCATGCCATTACCATACCACGTTCTCATTATATCATAGTAAAAGCGATACATTAACGTTTTGAATATGTCAAGTACAGCAAAACCTGCATAGATTGGCTTATTAAATATAATACGTTCATGTTACAATTTTACCAGTCACAAATTTTCATTATATATTGTTCTGCATTTGAAAGACGGTTTAGCGAAAGGTTTCTTTTGCAGAAAAGCAGTCTTGTTAACAACAATATAAGTCAAAATCAATGGATAAAGACTCTCCATCGCCAACATCGGCATCAACAGCAAGGTCCACTGAAGAGCCACTACAAGCATTACGATATCTTCGTAGCTACTACAATCGTGTACCCTGCTATAATATGAGGACGGAAGGTTATCGCCTTCTAAACGGCAGATGTTGGACCGGTTGTCGTTCCCCAAGTGAAGAGCCGATGCAAGCGATACGCTATCAATGTAACTACTGTGGAAATACTTTTAACACAAGGTATAATTCACGTCGGCATGAAAGTTGCNAGCGATACGCTATCAATGTAACTACTGTGGAAATACTTTTAACACAAGGTATAATTCACGTCGGCATGAAAGTTGCTATTGCATGTTCAGCCCGGCATACAAAACATTCCACTGTGATACCTGTGATGCCATGTTTGCCCGAAGTGATAGTATGTATAGACATAAAAATACCTGCAAAGGCTATGTTCGTTGTTCATTAGGAAGTGAGTACAAGTATTGCTGCAAGAAATTCAGGAAGCGTGGCAGGACCAAACAAAATGAAGATAGCAACTGTTACTTTGCTACCGTCTACAAGACCTACCCATGCGATAACTGCAGGGCANGACCAAACAAAATGAAGATAGCAACTGTTACTTTGCTACCGTCTACAAGACCTACCCATGCGATAACTGCAGGGCAGTATATTCGAATAAGAGCCAATTGACAGCTCACAGAAGTTATTATTCGTCTGCTAAATCAGTCAACATAAAGGTTTNGTATATTCGAATAAGAGCCAATTGACAGCTCACAGAAGTTATTATTCGTCTGCTAAATCAGTCAACATAAAGGTTTCGCTCGAATGAACACAATGTTGAACATGTATCAAATGTGATTATGCATTTGTATTATGTCAAGTCTGTAAGTAAAGGTTAAAGTATGTAAATGATTTCGGTATTGTTCATTTATTTTAATCCTTGTCAATATTNGTCAAGTCTGTAAGTAAAGGTTAAAGTATGTAAATGATTTCGGTATTGTTCATTTATTTTAATCCTTGTCAATATTCAGTTCGCCTCCACCTCTGAGAAAAACCAAATTTTGACCACGTAGAAAATATAATTAACTGTAAAAAATATTAATATATTAATGGAAACGATCACCATCAGTCCTACAACACAAGGACGACAGCTCGAGTCATCACTAACACGGCTAGCTCTGAACAACCAAACAGTACAACAGACTAGCAAATATCTTCCTTACAAACAAACTGAAATGGTCCAATACATTCAGTGCACAACACTAGCAACAGAATGTGACTTTTGTCATATGCTGTGGAATATGTGAGACAGCTCAGATGGTTGGGTGACGACGCAAGCTCCGTGCAGGCCTTGTCAAATTTAACGAATAACACTAGCCAANGAGACAGCTCAGATGGTTGGGTGACGACGCAAGCTCCGTGCAGGCCTTGTCAAATTTAACGAATAACACTAGCCAACAGAGGGTTATTTAAAGCTCCAAAGGTCACACAGCTCCTGCTAGACGAATGATAGCCTTCAGCTGGCATGACTGAATTCACCGTGCAGAAAATTTACCTATGTGTAGTAACACAGATTGGAACCTAGTGCTCTGACTCAGAGGTATCAAACAACCTACTATCATGGAAGAACATTCATGCAGACATGATTCGTGAACCTTCTGTGAAGAGTGACGGGAAGTCTAGCTGCATAGTGTTGTAAAGACGCTTATGACTTGGTTGAAAGACATATATATATATTATATCTATGAAAGCATATACATACATAAAATTAAAGATGGAGAACTTACAATAAACTGAGATATTTTATAAGCCAAAAAAATACAGACGAGTTGTACGCCAAACGTGTAAGTACCCCATGAATACTATACACGACGAGCAGGCAACGAATTAATCTAAAATATTAATATAAATGAATGGCTGTAAGGACCAGCCGTCAAATAGCGAGAGCGTAAAAACGGGCGGATATGTCTTGGCACGGTACGAGTACAGGCCAAGACCTGTGACTGAATATAGCCAGCGGTAGGTTAAAAAACAAGACAAGATGTAATGACTATACACCGGTCGGCGACACGCAGCGTACAGAACGCCTTAGGTGAAATGCATCAACATGTTTGCTGTCATTGCTGTGAAAACTCCCTCTCATCTTGTGACATACACAAAATGTGAAACAGAGGACAACACTTGAAAGTACACTTTAAACCCCTTAACTAACAAATTAAATTTTATTTAATCTGGTGCAACAGAAAGAATTATCGGTCAATCGAGTAATTATGCCTCTATAAAAGTAGGCTATCTTAGTCCATTGCAGAAACAAACAGCAGGCAATCATAAAGTGCCGACACAGAGTAGATAAGAACATAGAGCCGAAAAAGTGTGATGGTTCCTTTGATGTAGACGTACACATTCGCTGATTAGCTGCGAACAGCTCAGGGAACAGACCTTACTCTATGTGTGACTGGCTACTGTATGCTACTATAGGTTCCTACCATGTGCATGAATGGAGGATAATATGGAGGGGGGATTGTGCCAGCGACGTTCTCTACTTACTCTATGTGCCATGCGTTAATTCAAATAAATTCCTTTTTATTTTTTTTATTTGTATTTATCGTATGTCCTCAGACAAATGATAACCGAAACCACAATTCTTAAATCCTCGACATTTGCTGGTGGATGGGCGTGAACCAGGGTCATATATCTCGGTAAACCGGTGTGTGATACGTTACACCACGGCAGAAACTTATTTGTTCGAGGCATTATTGATATACTACAGTGATTAGCCACGATAAATAAAGCATTATTTAAAGTTACCTGCATTATGTTTAATTGAAATAACTGTACACGTTTTCACTAAGAAACTTATTATTATTAGCTTGAACATTCCCGCCATTCGAAAAGCAACTCGACATATTATTTATTCCTAGAAGTGGTTATAATAATTAATTTTCGTAAGTTTATTTGCTTTTTTTCATTCACACAAACTGTGTATTTGTTACTATTTGATCATTGTATTTTACATATTTTCTAAATTAAAATTAGTTATTATTGCTTAGTCCTACAAACTGCCTAACACGGCGCCCCGTTTTATTTTCATCCCGTCCCCCAATCGAGCTATTGAGGCGAGAAGATCTACACGTCGTGAGGTAATTTTCCCATCATGTATGGAATATTTCTCTGCCATGTACGTGGATTTTACTACAAAGTGTGGTAATTCTACATTTCACGTAATGAAAACTGTGTTTCCCACACAAGTTTGGGAATATTTCACCCTACAGTTGTCAGTTAATTTAACCATTATTTTTACAGCGTATAAGTCAGTAGGCTACTACCCACAGGGACTGCGAACCAGTGCTTTGAAACAGTAGGATTAGTTGAAATTCAGCGAAAGTTACCTTTGAATCGGTGAACATCAGCATCTGAAACAATAACTAAGCTACCAAAAATCTTCAGTTTCAATAACGTGAATTTGTTTTGTTAATTAAATTTTTATTGCTTTCTTATCAGCCCCCGCATTTCGCCAATGTCCCACTTCGACCCCACCGGAGCTCAACGCCTAAATATTAATTACGGACCAAAACCTTTTAACTCAACTAAATATCGCTAAGTTTGTAACTTTTCGCCTTTTTGTGGTATTGGTGTTTTAATAGTATTGGCGATACTGAGGTATACAAATATTTAGGGTATTAATTTTTTTTGTAATACAAGCGATATGCTCTAAATACATTGATTTTTAATTTGTATGCATCTGCTTTTCTATATTTGTGTAACAGATCAGTTTGCTATTAATAGGGGCGTAATATCAATTCGGGCAATATTAGCAATATTTATAATTGCAATATCAAATACCTAAAGTAAACCTGTGATAAAGAAATATGCGACGTCATTAAGAGCCGTATTAGCGATAGATCATCACTAGTCTTTATTATTCTACGTAAACGGTTTATTACATAGATATCGGAATGATTCGAATATATAGACACAATTCTAAAAAATTAGTAATCGCACAGCTCCAGTAGCTACGACGAAAAATTGCATCAAAAGAAATGACGGACCTATTGCATTGGATATTTTTAAGTACTGCACAGCACCATAAAATAGCAAATAAAATTAAAAATAACTATTTCCTCTGTATATTTAATAATACAAACAAACGTATGAAGGTATGTTTTTGATCGTAGCGATCTAACACATAACATGCTAAAAGTTAAAACAGCAACATTTTGCGCGTATCACATCCATTCTGAATAACGTTCGCCATAAATGCTTCGTGCTGAAATTTCGACATTATCTTGTAGTTTGTGAAATATATAAATTACTTGCTTTGATAGGGAAACTTGCTCCATGGCTAAGGTTAATTATACCCACGCTAGGAACAAAGAGTTTTCGTATGGGTGAATTTGGCATAGAAAAAATTTCCGCCGCTAGGTGCGCAGGGTCACTAAAATTTGAAGCTACGTGAATAATAACAAATTAATAATGTATTAAGTTACGTATTTATTTGATATTTAATTTATGATTATTGCAATTATTTAGTTTTTTAACCCAGAAAATCGAGAAAATCCGGTGCACATGCGACACTAGCAATTATCTAGAAGCAAAAAATTTATTTGCCAAACTAAAAGCATCGAGCTTCCCAAACTGAGTAATATAAACCTTATCCATGACCTCTGTAAGGCGTCGGGGGGCTAGCTTCTGAAAGAGGGGCCCGGAAGTAGGTCTTAGGCATCGACAGGTCCTGATTTAAGTAAGCCTTGTGCGGCTCCAGTAGGAGGTGAGGTCGACTAAACCATCTGTCCGATAAGACTCGAGGTCTTCTCCTGAGGTCAAATGTGACCAAATGGCCATGCCTTTTCCTTCTAGTGCCAACGTCCGATAATGCAGAGAGCTCAGTCTTCCTACTGTCCATACATCTTGAAGGCATTTGCGGGTGAAGATTTAACAAGAATTTACTGACATAACTAATGAGTTTACTTTTCTCTATATGGGAGCAATTAATTTTGAAATAATTTATTAAAAGCTGCGTTGGTAGTTAGGAAATGACTTATCTTTGGAAGCAATATCATTAGAAATGAATCAGAAATATATACAACAGTAGTGAGACAATTACAAATTCACAACGTGCCTTACCCGGTACTTGAACCCAGAAAATGTCTAACAATAAGCGAACGTGCAATCCAATGCTTTATGGAGTTGGGATTTAAGGCATCAACTTCGGATTTAATCAGTCTAATGTTTCGAATGATAGGGTTTACTAACCTAAAATATTTAAAGGGTCGTCATTTTGAGAATAAGTGACTGAACCACTTAAATTTTGCAAGTTTACATGGCTTACTGTAAGGAATTTTTAAGAATAATTCGGTGGAAATCGGTTCATACGTCTCTAAGATATGGCATACAGATTTTTTTTCCCATATTTAGTGCTAGTTTACAAAACTGACAAAAAAGAGGCTCTGTATACGATGCTTCTAATTTTTACTGTCAACGTAAAAAATTTTGTTTCAATTTCGTTAAATTGTTTAATATATGTGGCAAACTTCCCATATATATTTATGAAACCATAATTTAGAACATAATTGCCTGACCCACTTAAATCCTGAAAGTTAACATGGCCTTCTGTAGGAATTATGATGTTCATAATTTGGTAAAAATTAGTATACGATTTTTTCAACTGACCCTATTTTGCAAATATATTGTTAACATTGTATCTCGGTGTGAATAACTGGTGATACTAATGAATACTGTTGGTGTACACAACTTGGTTGAATTTTGTTGAAATTTTCGTTATAGACAATATACTTAATTAATTATTTATAGTAACACCATTAAAAAGGGAAGTTCCGCACCTCAAACATTTCAGTTTACACAACATAATGTAGCACTACTTGCGTGCAACATTTAGTGGAAATCGGTTCTTTGGTCCTCGAGATAAGGCATAAAACCTCCACAATTTTCAGGTGACGGGCTTCATAAATAGAGGACAAAAAAATTTCTGTTTTAGCACATACGTTGAGTGAAATCTGCCAGTCTACAAAGTTAAGTTAAAATATTTTTCAATGTTTCGTACGTATAACACACTAAACTAAAAGAATTGTATAGCTGCCATTCTGGAAATTAGTGTATAATATTAAAAATATTAATTTATTAATATGGCCTACCAAAGTAAAATTTTTTTGATAGATTTGGTAAGAATGGGTTGATTGTTTCCCGAGATATGAGATAAAAACTTTATTTTTTATTGGTGGGGATATCTTACAAAATTGCAGCGAAAGGAGGCTCTGTATAGGCAAACCTGATGGTTGTAATAGTTACTGCCAGAATACAAATTTTTAAGCTGGAATTTGTTTGGTTAATAACATATATGGACCTAAAATAATTATGTAGCCATAATTTTGAAAATACGTAACTGCCTCACCTACATAAAACATTACCAGTTTTCACCATCTTCTGCAGTATTATTCGTTTGACAATTTTGGCAGGAATCTGTCAATAGCTTATCGAAATATGACAGAAAAACTTAATTTATTAAGTGGTGCTATCTTACAAAATGGAGGACAAAAGATGCACAGTGTAGATAATTTTAATAGTTGTAATATGTTCTACCAGTATACAAAGTTAAGTTGGAATAGATTACATGGTTTCGACGATATAGCATTTTAGGCTAAAATGGCTATATAGCAGCCATTTTGAAAATAGGTGTATGACATACTTAAAACATATAACGTAACATCATCCGCGTCAGCACTATTTGTTTGCTAAATTTGGTAGGAATCGGTTAATTGGTTACCGAGAATTGACATAAAATTTACTTATTCGTATGACATTATGTTTCAAAATGGAATACAAAAGTGGTTATATGTTATTACGTATGATGCTTGTAATAAATATTTTCAGCATAGACAATTGGGTCGAAAATGGTTAAATGGTTTTGCAGATATACCAAATAAACCTAACTAATGATTATTGTCCACAATTTCTAAAATATGTACTTATTCAAGTATAATCAATTAAATTTACTTGGCCTATTATAGCATTACTTACTTCCTAAAATGGGAAGGGTGACAGTTTAAGAGATAAAATGTAAAATATTTATCTTTTAATTTGGCTTAATTCCAAAATGGCATATAAACATCAATATGCATCACCAAAATGTAATGTTTACTCTATGATCTACCAGCATACGAAAAATGTCTTAAATCGGTTTGCATGGTTCCCGAGATATAATATATCACCCGAAATATAAAAATGGCCAGCATTTCGAAAGTAAATACCCAGCGTGGTAGATGACCACAAAAGTCAGGTGTCCATACTAAGTACTGTATTCTACCGAGTTTGGTGAAATTCGGATGACACGTTCAAAAATTGAAAAGTGCGACACGCATACACACACACAGGTACACACACACTGGCACACAGGCAACAAAGAGATCCTATAATGCTTTCTTTCCTTCGGAAAGTAGGCTAAAAGTCCAAGTGCGAATTAAAAAGACTTTTCTTGTGTAATAAGAAGGGTTACTGATTCAAGTATGTATATCGACACTAGTTTTAAGCCTACCTTCTGAAGGAAAGAAAGGCTTAATATATCACCTTCCTGTTTGTGTGTCTGTGTGTATGTGTGTATGTAGGTGTGTGTTTGCTTGTGTGTGTGACACCCTTTCAATTTTCTTAACGCATGTACAGATTTTCGCCAAACTCAGTTAACTTATAGTACTAAGTGAGGACACCTTAATTTAATTATTTTAGACCATGTTGGACACTTACTTTGAAAATGGCGGCCAATTAATTTTAGGTTAATATCATATATTGGAAACTATTCAACCAATATAAACCTAATTTTGTACACTGATAGTGCAGGTTGTAAGCATTGAATTAAAAGTTAAATATTGTTGTGGGTCCACTATTTTGAAAGATAGCAAAACATGAAAAATAAAGATTTTATATTATATCTCGAAAACTACTCAATGAATTTTAGAAATATTTGGCACATATGTAATAGTATGATACACTAAGAATATGAAGGTAGTTAAATAAAATTTTCCACTGATTTTCAAAATGGCGATGATGCAAATGTTTTATATTTATTTGTTATAACTACAATATCTTTTAACCAATTTTAACCGAATTTTGCACACTGGCAGTATCTATTATAAGCATCATACATACAAAAAACTATTTTGTCCGCCATTTCGTAATACAATGCTACATGCAATAAGAGATTTTTTTGTAATATCTCGGGAAGAAATTGACAGATTGCTACAAATTTTGGCAGACACGTAGTACTATGACGATTGATGTGTACAAATATTTTCAAGTATGTCAGACACTTATTTTCAAAATGGCGGCATTTTAGCTATATTTAGTATAGTATGCTATATCTTTGACATAATTTAACCAATTCCAACTCAACTTTGTATGCTGGTAGTTTATATAACAAACACCTTATGTGTATAAACTGAGTCTCTTTTGTACGCCATTTCGTTACATAGTGCGAAGTGAGTAAATTTATTTTTTATATCATTTATCCGGAAAAAATTTACCGATTCCTACCAAATATGGCAAACAAATAATACTGTGGTAGGTAATGTTAACTGATATGATTTACGAATATGAGAGACATAATTTCACCTAGGTGGCCATATAGTTCTTTTAGTTGTATATATTTAATCGTCGAAACCATTTAATTAATTCCAATGAAACTTTATATGCTTGCTGTATATATGACAACCATCAAATGTGTAAACACAAAAATGATTTTGTCTTCCAGTTTGTAAAAAAATTGCACATGAAAAATTTACATTATGTAATATCTCTGAAAAAACTACCGATTTATATCAAATTTTCTAACAAGTACTTTCAAAATTGGCGAATAAGTTCTAGTGTGGGAGGCCATATTAAATTGTACGTTTTAAGGATGTAAGTTGGTAATAGTCCGAATGGCGCGTATACAAAAATGTTAGCTTAGTGTGCTTTATCTACGAAACTATGCAACAGATTTAAATTTTACTTTGTATAGTGTATCTATGACAATCATCGAATGTGATAGTACATAAACTGTTTGTCCTCCTTTTATGAAGATCGTCACATGAACAATAGCAGTTTCATATCATATCTCGAGGACCAATCAATAGATTCGTACAAAAGTGTTTCCAAGTATTGCTACAGTAGAGGTTGTAAATTGAAATCTGTTATGTGCCGCAGGCATGTTTTTAAAGGGTTTATATAATGAATGAGATAATTTAAATATATATAAAATGTTTTAACTAAATTCAACAAAATTTTGCTATGTAAATATTATTAATAAGAAGCACAATTTATGCAAACAGAGATCCTTTTTTGCCAGATTTTTTTTGTAAAATACTATTGTGTAACACATTTTGGAGAAGAAGCCTCGCTGACACCCTTGGCGAGCGCCTACCAGTTTTCACGTGTCACGAGACACGTGGACAGCCAGAACGGATCGCAGTTACACGTGTCAAGGTTGTGCCTAGTAAGAGCTGGCATACCGCCAGAGCACCCGGAAAGTGTTACGTAAATATGTAGGAAAACGGGAGAAATTGCAGAGCCAAGCAAGAGCACCTCTAGCTTCACGCCTGAGAAAATGGCTGACCAATTGAAAGTGGGGGCCACGAATACTCCTCACCCCTAAGATGGTAAATTCAAGGGGCAAGATCACCACCCCCCCCCAACATACACGAGCCATGGCACATAGTTGAAGGGTTTTGTACTTCAGGCCACCACCTCCCTCTTCTCCCCCAACACCAGAGACACATGCCGACACTTAGGGAGGGAGGTTGGAGAGCATATAAGCCAATTAACTTGAGAAGAGGCATCAGTTCATTATCGCCAAGCCGAGAGAAGAGTTACGTCAAGAAATCGCGAGAGGACTTCAGAACGAACCCAGGACAGCAGTCCAGGGGAGACGGCACCAAACCCGGCCCTTTTCCAAGGCCGCCCATATCGCTGGAACTCCTCCACAGCTGACAACATACCAGCGGCATTACGTATCAAGTTGCCGCCCAGAGAAGCCCCCTCCACCACGATGTCACTCACAGTTAACTCGAAATAGCCAAAATAGAGTACCACACCTTGGAAGTGTTTCTGTATGTTTTTTTTAAACTCGAGACAATATATCCATCCAGTAAAGTGAAACATCAAAAGGCTACCTTATTGAAATACCCTCAAATCCCAGGNAAGTGAAACATCAAAATGCTACCTTATTGAAATACCCTCAAATCCCAGGCACCATATAGTCTGTGCCTGGAGGAAATAACTCTGACCATATGAACCACCTTGTATGCCACAGATGGGGAATAGCGTCAAGTTAAATTGGCTTCCCAATGGTGGGGCATAGATAAGTCTGTAGAAACCATATCAAGAACCAGACTATACCTGTATACCGGAGAAAAGGAGTCTCACCCTACCAGATTTCCGAACTAGTCAGGCTGAACCATACCGAATTACAGAGCTAGTCAGGATGAACCAAAGACTTAAGGNTTCCGAACTAGTCAGGCTGAACCATACCGAATTACAGAGCTAGTCAGGATGAACCAAAGACTTAAGGGAGTCTCAAGCCCTTAGGCGCCTAACGACCAATTCGCACTAGAGGAGGCTAGGGTACTAAGACTGCAAAATAGGTATTCCTATAGGTGGCAGGCAAAAAGTATGGAGGATATGCGTATCAGCAAGACACCAGAGGGAAGGGAGGCAAGAGTTGAAGAAACCCTTCTAGAGAACCTAAGGATGAGGTTGTGGGGAAGCGAAAACGAAAGTCCTCAACTAGAGCCACGCAGTTCTCCATTTCGTAGCGGGACAGGACTATACAGGATCTGGTGCAGCCTTTGTTCACAGAGCTATTGTAATAAGTGTATCGGTTGGACCCAGACATTCCGACCGACAAAAGGCACCCAATACAACTGCTGGAAATGCTGAGAGCAAAGAACGCACTGAAACCAAGGAGAAGAGGAACACTTTTCACCCCCGGACCGAACCCCCGCTAGCCACATAGAAACGACACGTAGAATACCCGAAGAAATAGTGCTGCCCGAATTTTTAGGCAGGCCCCATGAAGACACTGTATATTTTATAGATAATTGTGAACACGAATTCAAGGCCAGTGGGATTCCTAATAAACGGGGGGTGCTGAATGCACGAGAGCAGTTAAAACGCGCTGCCTTTATCTGGTGGAACAAATATGGAGAGTTTGTGATGAGTTGGGAGAAGTTCGCTACCCGCCTGAACAATACGTTCGCAGGGGAGGAAGTGCTTACTGTCTTACGAACATACTTCTACACACATAAACAACAAAGTCAGGAAGAATCAGAGATTTTTATTAGACGAAAAGCGCAAATGTATTCCCGTATCGCTCCAGAAAGTACCGAGGTAGAGGGAGTGCATATCATTACCAAGTTAATATTACCAGCGATAAGAAGCGCCCTTCGAAATCCGCAGGCGGCGGGAATAGAGGAATTGGTGGAGAGAGCGATAGAGGTGGAGCTCGATTACGAAGAACAGGAGAAAACAAACGTTCCGACCCGCCNGAGGAATTGGTGGAGAGAGCGATAGAGGTGGAGCTCGATTACGAAGAACAGGAGAAAACAAACGTTCCGACCCGCCTGCCACCCGTACACGCGGCGCGAAAAGCAGAGAATAACAGACTCGCTAGAAGCGCAGAGGGACAATACTTGCCACCAAAATGTTGGTATTGCCCCCCAAGAGGCACTTGCACCGGGACTGTCCCACAGTGAGAAACCGCCTAGCAGCTGCTAAGGAAAAAGACACCATGGCTGGCCCCCTCGACATAGGGAAGGGGAACTGTCAGGGTGGCAGAAGGGATTCGGGAAATGCCGCTGCCGGGACACAGAAACACCCTACTGCCCTGGCATAATACAAAGGGTAGAACCAATTTTAAGATTAAGCGATCTGAGCCTGGGAACATACGCCCCTTGGATACGAGTCCACATAAATAACTTGGATCTTAAGGCAGTTCTAGACACAGACGCAACAGGCCAAACAGAAAAGCCAGATAAAGAAAAACTCCAGAATAATTCAAATGGCCCAGTCTGAGTCACGACTGGCCCTATACAGAGTTAAATACATTGCCAGTATCCACAGAGGTAGAAACAGTCCAAACAGAATTTGTTTGCTCGCCGCATTTAGTGGAGAAGATTATCCTCGGGCAACATTGGCTAACAAGCCAAAATTGCATAATAGACTGTGGACAACAGTGCCTATATTTGGGCAAGCAGGATAGGCTGGCCATTAACGGAAAAGCCCCAATAAACACACAAAAATTACAAGAAATTTGTAGTGAAGAGGTAAACTTCCTACTCGGGGCGANTTTGGGCAAGCAGGATAGGCTGGCCATTAACGGAAAAGCCCCAATAAACACACAAAAATTACAAGAAATTTGTAGTGAAGAGGTAAACTTCCTACTCGGGGCGAACCAACTCAGGACATTATTGCGGATACTCAACACTCACGTAGCCGTATTCGAGCATACCGGCAGATTAAATCAGACCACGGGCATTCAACATAAAAACTGGGTAATCGATGCTCACCCTGTATACTGCCGACCAGGTAACCCGTCCGCCTACCGCAGGCAAATCATTTTAGATCAGGTAGCCGAGACGAAATCGCAAGGAATAGTGGAGACAACTGACTCACCATATATCGCCAGAGTGGAGCTTGTACCAAAGAAAGATGGATAACTTCGTTTTTGTGTCAAATACCAGGCCTTAAACAATATCACATACCCTATAGCACCCCCAACTATAAACCTGGCTAATATGCTCCGCGACCTAGGGGACGCACGTATATTCTCCACTCTAGACATGCGCAGTGGATACTGACAAATCCCGGTACACCCAGGATCCAGGAAATATACGGTGTTTACAACCCCAGAAGGTGAAGCCCTGCAGTTTCGTGTAATGCCCTTCTGGTTGAAGAATGCACCCGCTACTTTCCAAAGACTGATGTCACCAGTAGTTTTGACGGGCTATAGCGGCCAATTTTGCCTAGCATACCTGGACGATGTCATTGTATATTAGCGCACATGAAAATAACACCAGGTGAACTTGCACATAGTCCTGGACCGCTTTGAACTACATGGACTCACGTGCCGACTGGAGATGTGTCACATCGGGAAGACCCAAGTAGAATACTTAGGGCACATAATTACCCCAGACGGGAATTATCCAATGCCCGAGAAAGTGAGAGAGATTGAGGAGGCTAGAGTACCAACTAACAGGAGATAGTTCAAACGTTTTCTGGGGTAATGTAATTGGCTCAGAGAGTTTATAGCAGACGTCGCCCCTATTATGGCCCCTCTCAATGAACTCCTACTCAAAACAACTTGCTGGAAGTGGACAGACAGGCACGAGGAAGCATTCCGAATATTAAAGGCGCGATATGGTAACATAACCATGCTATACCATCCTAAGCTAGAATTACCCCTAATTTTACAGACCGATGCAAGCGGAGTCAGAATAGGCGCTGCCCTATACCAGGAACAGTCACAGAACCAGCGACTAATTATAGCATATACTATTACAATACTAAACGAGACACAATGCCACTACCACAGCAATGAGCAGGAGTGCTGTGCTTGTCGGTTATTTGGGTAGTCCGCAAATACCGCTATTACCTTGAGGACCAACCATTCATTCTTAGAACGGATAATAAAGCCTCTACATGGTTGAAAACCAAGAGTGACAAGAAAGCCAAATTGTGTAGGTGGGCCTTATTGTTAATGGAATTCTCCTTCACCATCGAGCATTGCCTGGGCTCGAACAACGAGCTGCCAGATGCCTTATCCCACCAACCACAGTTTCCCAACAAAGAGACAGAAACCGACGACTGGGAGCGAATGCTGCCACCCTCTCTATCAAAAAACCCAAGGCCGGATGGCGTGGAACTGCAGCAAGTAAAGTTCCACAAAAACCAAAATCTTTTACGAGATCACAGCAGGCCGAACCCAAATTACAGAAGTTAATGAGGAGGAATCCAGACCATTACGAGGGAAGGGATGGCATAATCTGGGCGAGACCGCACCCACAAGCAGATAAATGGAAAATCTGGGTGCCCCACGAGCTACGAGACAGTATCTGTGAACACCACCATGACCACCCCCACACAGGACATCCGGGTTTTCACGAGACCTTAAGGGCCCTGACCAACAGATATACATGGCAAGGAATTAGTCGAGATGTGAGGGCATACATCGCCAGGTGTCAGAAATGTTATGAAAACAAGGACTACCCTACACCAAAGATACAATNTCGCCAGGTGTCAGAAATGTTATGAAAACAAGGCCTACCCTACACCAAAGATACGATACACACCCCGTCGGCCAAAAACGCCATGGACGCACATTGCCGTCGTTATCATGGGCCCCTACCCATGCACACACCGAGGAAAGAGATGCCTCCTAGTCGTGGCCGATCTTTTCTCCAGGTGGACAAAGGCATTCCGGTTGCCCAACGAGGAGGCCAACACAATCATCTGGCAAATGGAGAGAGGGGTATTTCCACGATGGGGGTACCCGAAATGTGTATTAACCGACAATGGAACCCAGTTTACAGGAGTAAAATGGACGAAGGCCTGTGAGACATGGGGTATGGAAAACTGGACGACTCCAGCTTACCACCCACAGGCTAACTCTACCGAACGCTGGAATCAAGAATTAAAGAAGAGTATGAGAATAAGAATGGGAAAGAAACTTACTCTATGGAACAGACAACTACCTGAGATACTGTATACACTGCTACGTCGGCACAATGACGCCATTGGAACCTCTCCCAGCCACCTAATACTGGGATACGATCTCCGCAGACCTGGAGAATGGCAGTGTGAAACAGAACCTACAGAACTTCCCGCCCCCGAAGAAATACGAAGAGAGGCGATATGGAGAATAGGAGCAGCTCGGAGAAACCAACAACGGTATATTCGTAGGAAATACCCCGAACAAGCGACCGCTGGACACCACTTGCCCAAGGGTAGTCACATATTAATATGTGACCATCCTTTAAGCCGAGCTAGTAAGAAATTCTGTGCGGGATTTGCGCCTAAGTGGTGAGGGCCGTATATATTAGTCGAGAGGCAGGGAAATGTATATTGGCCGAGGACGAGAGGGGAAATATGCATAAGATGCCATGGAACCAGATACACCCTATACCAGAACCCTACACCGATAGTCCCATAGGAATTACAAAGGACAGCCTAGGGGAATCCCGCAGTGGGTCACTAGGTCACCGAAAGGTGAGCCAGGACGCGGGGATAGGGGGTCTAAACGATAAGCCGGCCATTGCCCCTCCGCGCTATCTCAGTGTCTCAAGAGCGCACGGGTCACTGCACCTGCCGATAAGGGAGCTAGAAACCACAGCCACTTATCGGGCGGAAAATACGCAGGCGCCAGACGAAACAACAGAAAGCGAACAGGTGAGTGAAGGAGAATGTACGCGCGATGAAGAAGTGGGCGAAAGCGGATGGGCGAGCAAAGGGGAACAGGAGAGCGGGAGAAAGGGGGGTTACGGCCGAAGAAAGGAAGGGCGAGGAAACGAATGGAGGCTGAAAGTAAACGAGAAAGAGGTAGAAACCGCGAGTGAAATAACAGCAAGTATGGCGCAACTAACAGGGGTGGTGGGGGGTAATTGTCGTGTAACACATTTTGGAGTAGAAGATTCACTGATTCCCTTCGCGAGCGCTTACCAGTTGACACGTGTCACGAGGCACGTGGATAGCCAGAATGTATCGCAGTTAAACGTGTCAAGGTTGTGCCGAGTTACAGCTGGCATATCGCCGAAGCACCCAGAAAGTGCTACGCAAATATGTAGGAAAGCGGGAGAAATTGCAGAGCCAAGCAAGAGCACCTCTAGCTTCAAGCCTGAGAAAACGGCTGACTTATTGAAAGTGGGGGTCACGAATACTCCTCACCCCTACCACCCTTGTATCCAAAGCCAAACTGCATAAGAATAAGCTGAGATGGCAAATTCAAGGGGCAAGATCACCACTTCCCTCCCCCTGAACCTTCACGAACCATGGCACATGGTTGAAGGGTTTTGTACTTCAGGCCACCACCTCCCCCTCCTCCCCCAACAACAGAGACACATGCCGACACTTAGGGAGAGAGGCTGGAGAGCATATTAGCCAATTTACGTGAGAAGAGGCGTCAGTTCATTATCACTGAGCCGAGAGAAGAGTTACATCAAGAAATCGCGAGAGGATGTCAGAACGAACCCAGAACAGCAGTCCAGGGGAGACTGCACCAAACGCGGGTCTTTTCCAAGGCCGCCCACATCGCAGATCTCCTCCACAGCCGACAACATACCAGCAGCATTAAGTATCAAGTCGCCGCCCAGAGAAGCCCCCTCCACCACGATGTCACTCACAGTTAACTCGAAATAGCCAAAATAGAGTACCACACCTTGGAAGTGTTGCTGTATGTTTTTTTTAAACTCGATACAATATATCCATCCATTAAAGTGAAACATCAAAAGACTACCTTATTGAAATACCCTCAAATCCCAAGCACCTTATAGTCCGTGCCTGGAGGAAATAACTCCGACCACAGGTGGGGAATAGCGTCAATACTGTAAGGTGAGTAAAAAGGATATTTTGTAATATTTCCGGGACAAATTAACTAATTTTCACAAAATTTTGCGTTACTCAAGATGGTCTTTTAATGGTACTTGGTTAAATAGAGCTGGGCATTGATTATTGAAATTCCATCCATTTAAATAATTACATATATTTGGCATATATACTTAACAATTTAATCAAATTCTATAAAACTTTTTATGCTGATAGTAGCTACTTGAAACATTGTATACACATACCCTTTTTTGTAGTTTTTATAATATAGACATGTTTAAAAAAAACTTTTTATGCCATATCTTGGAGACCATTCAATCGATTTCCACCAATTTTTTCACATAAGTGACGTTATGGCAGGCTATATAAACTTGTGTATTTTTAGTGGCTCAGATACATATTTTCAAAATTGTGGTTGTGTAAATATTTTGTGTTACTGAACCCTGTTAATTAAAGCATTAAACTGATTATATCCGGATTTGGTTATCCGGATTTTACCTCTGTGATGGAGTTGATAGCACGCAGCTTAATTTTACGAGTAGTCCTGAATTGTAATCCCAGGTAAGTCACTTGTGTATTTAAATTGTATTGGTACTGTTTCACGTGTATCTGGTTTTATCTCCAATGATATTGCTGTCAATGAGACGTCAACGCCTACCTGCCATAAAATCTTTAAAGATCTTCAATAACATTTATACGCACCCATGAAGAGGAAAGTAGATACATTAGATATCAGTAACTTCTTATCGTTATTTATTTAACCAAAAATCTTTATTCACAAATTAAAATAAGAAAGGGGTTTTTTTTTTAAATATAAATGTTGCTTTGGTTGTGCTGAATGTACTCATGTGTAAGCATCAAAATTGCATTTTAATCAAAACACGATAATAGAGTATAATTAAAATTATTTTACTTCAGTGGATCTGCATGTCCTTCAGTACCCTTACCCGCCTTGAAAAGACCTTGGCATTAAACCGACGAAAACTATGTAAATTGATCTATTTTCAGCCACGTTGTTGTGTGAATAATTACCGCAAATTTCGCAGAAAATTTCATTTAATTTTCGTTTTGGAGATCTTTTTTAGGTTATATGAAAGAAAATATTTTGTTATAAAAGTTTTAAAATTTTAATGGAATTGTAAGGAATATTTCTAGTTAATAAAACTAATTAATGTCAATAGAGTTAACGCGGAACGAAGATACAAATTTGACATTTTGAGATCTACCATTGCCATTTGGCGACGCATTGGTAAATGCTATTCAGCATACCTGGTACTGATTTACAACTTTATAAATATTATTTTTATTAATGTTAAAACTATAGTATAGTTATATTTTTATAAATATAATAAGAATCTTTCTTCATTCATCTAACTGTGAATGGTACAATATTAACTAACTGTAAATTAGAAATAAGTAAATTAAATTCATCAAATTTCAAAGAATATTTTAAGTGGACCAACTGTCAGTGCTCAATCAGGTAGTGTTTAGTGATTTATAAACTCTAGTAAACAAATTTGTAAGGAGGCGTTTACGTTTAATGAAGAATAAACCAATGATTATCAAACTTACTGACTAATATATTTCATTTTATTCTATACATATTGGAGATCATACAACGCCGAAGCCTTCAGTGTTGCCGATTTGACAATCTGTAAATTGTGGAAAATTTGTATGCAATCTGTTTATCACGCGTAAAAGCAATTTCAGTGACTTCTAGAGGGAAGACTGCCGTAGAAATGAACTTGTTCCAGAATCAAGGGGTTTCTCAAAAGCGTGCGTAAAGCACAGTTCAGCGCACCGCATACAGAAAAGTGTATAAAAAAAAAGTATTCCTCTCAGTGAAGCGGAGATTCGCGCTAAAGCCACGGTGAAGAAACTGAATGGACGTCAAGTGAAGGCCGAAAAGAAAGAAATATATTGCGAGAGAAATGAGAGAAAGGCGAGAGGGGTTGAAAGAGGGAGAACCGGCGGTAAATATTCTAATGAATTAACAGCGGCAGTGAGTCATAGACGGTTTGAAGGGAGAACTTGGGAGTGGGAATGGTGCATTAAAAAAAGCAAAGTACACCGGCTTCGAAAACAGTGTTCTATCGTTGTGTTGGGAAAACAAGTATTCATCAGAGTAACTACATTTCATATTTTTAACGCCAACCATTTCTATAATAATTTACAATAACTTTTCATGTCTAAAAATGGAAATATATATGTTAAGAATCTATTTAAAATGTCTTTAGCGAATACAAATTTCCACAACGCTGAAACGTACCTTTTTTATAAGTTGTGTAATTATTAATTTATCCGCCAAAAATTACTGTTTACGAGCTTCTGTGCCCGTGCGATAAGAACACTTGCCTGTCCCAGCGGGCGAGCTTGGTCCTGTTCTTTAAGAACACGAATACGGGTATGATACATAGCGGGCGTTTCCTTTGGCAAGTTTTCTCCGAGTAGTCCCGTATCCCCCACAATTGCATTCCTCTGCTTCTACGCATCATACTGTCTCATACTGCATTCTTCGGGCATAGTGAATCTACATTTTCTTCCTTCGGATAAGGCTTCGTCAAGAATTCAGCCTCTTGTCTCATCCAGTTTCCTCTGACACCATGACACTACTAGTAATAATTGACCAGAATATCACGCATTTACATGTTTTTATAATTATTATTACAATATGGCCTTGACCTATGAAGAAAACTATACCTATGTGTTGTACGAATTTTGCAAAATTGAACTTGAAATATTTAATTAGTATATGTACATAACATTTACTAAGAAGCTGCTGTATTTCATTTATTCATTATGTAGGAACGGATATTTCAACATTGGTTTTGACATTATTCTAAACACAGAAAAATTTCAGACCAAACACTTACTAACCCAATTAACACAATTTTAAAATGTGTATCGCAGCAAAGACATAAAGAGAAGAAACAGCATTTGCTTTGCAGTAACTATCATTCAAATCATGTTAGCTATAGGTTTTCATTGAAGGAGTATTAGTTATGAGAAAGTTGCAGTACTTCTTATCCGCCGCTTTTCATCACTGTAGCAAGCTACTCAGCGCGGGGGTGGTACAGGCCCTGGGGAAGGCTCTTGTCCACCCAGTTGTCTTTCATTTGAATTGCGGCGGAAAATATAGGCTAACCCCCTCAATCCCGCCGCACCATAAAACTGTCTTTCGTAAGCCATGCTCGCTTAGATCTTAGAGCAAGTCGAGTTTCCCGGCAAGCCCTGGTTCCCATTAACTTTCAACCTCCATCTGACTCTGCCTGCACGGAGGTCGTGGGAGGAGGTAGCAGTGATGCTGAAAGCTAGTATTGTCCCTAGTATTCCTTGTACGCCTACCATTCTCGGTTTTATGTAGCCGAACCGCACAAATGCTCTGTCACTCAGACAGGCGAGCGGCTTAAAATGTCACACAGTAAATCAAAACAACGAATATTAAATTGCACTTAACTTTCAATCAGTTTGATATTTGCACTAGTATACCAAGTAACTGTAACTTCCTGGGAAATACTGTCATTATTTCTCGGGCTTTAAGAATAGGAAAGTATTTCCTGTGCTGTCAAAACTTGGTGAAGGAAGTACTCTCATGCAACACTCCGACGGCCTAATTTTTCGCATCAATCTCGCAGCGCGGCTANGACGCCCTAATTTTTCGCATCAATCTCGCAGCTTGGCTGGCAAGGAGCGTTGACGAGGGGAGCAATCCATTATAAGGCGCGAAGTCGACTAACTTCTGGGCACTCCATGAGTTAGACAGGTCGCGCAGCCCGACTTGAATCTTTTGTGTCGCTTCCTTTCCCCCTACCGCGCGGCACGCCCGCGAGTGTGAAACATTTGCTTATTCGCCTATTTCACCCTCTTCTCCCTGCCCCTCTTCATTCCCTCCCGCTGAGACATTCTTCCTTCGCAATTCCCAACCCCCGTTCCTCCAGTCCCCCTTTCCAACGCCTTCCGTGTCGTTTCCTACTCTGACAAAGCTACGTCGCGCTTTCGAACAATCGCCGCTTCCTGGCTTTTTGCTTCCGATCGCAATTTACGAGGGGAAAGTTTCTAAGTTTGCTGTCGCGCTTCTACCAAATTCGTATCCGTCCGAGAATCATTTGCTTAATGTAGCATCGAGAGTCTCATTGGTTATGCGCCAGTATATGCGACTCGTATACAGAATATCGTATTTACGATTTGAACTGATTCAAAATTCGCTGGTGTTTCGCTCCCTTTCCAAGTAATCGCCATTTCAGTTAAATTAATTTCNAGATTTGAACTGATTCAAAATTCGCTGGTGTTTCGCTCCCTTTCCAAGTAATCGCCATTTCAGTTAAATTAATTTCATAATGGCGGAATTAATCGTTAATGAAACCAAACAATCATTTCTTTAATTACGTGGTAATAAAGTTGAGTTGAGTTGAGAGATTTGGGCGGCTCATAACAACGAGGTCTCGAGAGCCGATGACAGTGAAATTATATAAGAATGGAGGGACCAGCGCCGGAATGCAAGGGCAGGAGAGACGGGAGATCCCCGAGAAAACCCTCCGACCAGTGGCATCTTCCTGAACGATTCTCACTTGCGAAAATCCAGCAGTGACTCGGCCTGGAAAATAACCCTGTTTATCTTGGTGGGAGGTGATCCGGCTTACCGTTCAGCCACCGTGGCCCCTCACGATTTCCACATGCGAAAATCCGGGAGTGAACCTGCCTGGGACCGAACCCGAATCGCCGTGATGGGAGGCGAGCGCCCTGGACACTACGCCACCGCTGCCCCATAGCAAGTGGCATTTAAATATAGAGTAGCTATCATAGACACTGAATACAAAAGTTATTACTTTAAGCAAAACCCAGAAAAGGAAGACAATGATGCTGGTTTTATAATCAGTTGTACACCGAATTCTGGGGGAATGACAGCACACTACCCTTTATACCAACAAAAGTGTAATGGGATAACAAGCATTTGGTTGGAGATTCTTGTAAAAATTTAGGGGTTAATATAACCACGGAAAAAAAAAATTGTGTAAATATACTTAAGAGCAGAGCTCATAAATTTCAAAACTCGAATTCTTTAAGGCACCACCTTAGCTGTACACATAACAAACCAAAACCACATTTCGCGTTTTCGTGTATATTATTGAAAGTGGCAGAATAATCCCGTAAAAGTCCTCTTGGAATAGAAATTAATCTCTCGCTCACGTATTTCTTTTCCCTATCGTGTATGTTTGCGTGCCTGTGTGTGAGATTTTATTCTTTCCTCTGTAGGAACTTACTAATCTGACACGTCTATTCTAGCCACATTTGGTATAATTTTAAACCATAAATTTATGGCGCACTCTCACATTTTTTGGTTTAGGTCAATTATTACTTCTTATAGGTGGAGTTATTTTCGCCAAATACCTTATAATAACTGCTGGAAATAAAACTTATTAATTAAAAAGTGTGAACAAAAATATTTAAGATTATCGTATAGAACACCTTTTTTTAATTTATAGCATTTCGAATAGCGTATACTTACTAAGAGGCACAAACAAGACTTAATACATTATTGCATTATCTTTACCTATGGCTAGATTTTATCAGGTGAACTGCTGTCTATATACAGAGTATATATTTTTACTAAATATTACGGTAACACTACTACAATATTTGACTTCGATGTAACTTAAAAACACAGACCTTGTTACGCTTGTGCTGTCGTGGCTGCGTATTAATTGAGTCTGATCCTGGAACAACGCCATTTTCAAGCTGTAAATAAATTGCCACTGTGTAATCCCAGNAACGCCATTTTCAAGCTGTAAATAAATTGCCACTGTGTAATCCCAGAACGGCTGCACTTGTTTTTAAATGCAATGTGGCAATACAAGATGGCTTTCTCGGATATACCGTCATTAGGATTTTAAGTTTGTTTCCGTCCACAGACGTTGTGGTTTCATTTGGTGAATACTGTTTCGAAAGATCAATTATACATACATAAATGCTTTATGAATAAATAATAACTGTACAAAGGACTAAACAAACCACTAATTAGTATAACGTTATATATTTAAACATATTATTTTGTTTGCAATACAAATGAAGAAGCACTGCAGGTTCTTTGTTTATTTAAATTATGTAGTTATTTCGTAGACGAGCAAGGGTGTGGGTTTCAAATTTTTAAAGAAAACTGATTAAATGATGATAAACTTGTAAATGAGAGTTATTACGTTGCTAATATTTATTCCAATTTAGCATAATTTTCTGTGCATAGATTTCTTTGCAAAGTGATTAATAAATAATGGCGCTGTTAACAAAAACCAACAAAATATTCGGAACAAAATTCTTATTAAATACATATGTGTATGTATATAAATATCAAGAATTGTGTAGTAAACTTTGTTCTTTGTTTT